>CM061525.1:17852500-18102500 GCA_030068015.2 Neoceratitis asiatica | reverse complement strand
TTATTTTGATCGACTTGTACGTTGAAGGTGCGTGGTCTTGATGAAACAAAATTCATTCTATTAAGCGATCGTTTCTTTCAATATCGGCTTTCAAACGCTCCAATAATGCTACATAAAATTCACTGCTGATGTTATCTCCTTTCTCAAGTTAGTAGATAAACATTACGACACGAATATCTCAAAAAAACGAGCCCATAACCTTACCAGCCGATTGTTGTGCTTTCGTGCGCCTTGTACGAGTGTCACGCGTTGCCAAATGGCGATCATTTGGATTACGGAGTGAAGAGATAAGTCCCTGTTTAATCCATTGTCACATATCAATGCAAAAACTCCGGCTTGTATTGTTGAGACACGGTTAAACTCTGCTTAGAATCATCAGCACGTGTTTGTTTTTGGTCAACAGTGAGCGAACGCGGCACCCACTTTGAGCCCAGCTTTTTCAGAGCAATAGAAAATGCCGAGACGTTTTTCTGTCAGCTTACTCCTGCAACATCACTTTTCGATCAGTTAACATCCCTTTTTTTAAATGTTTTCTAGTGTTACTATCTTAAGAGTTAATTCGAGGGCTGTTTGACAAGTGACTTTGTAAGCTTGTCGCGTAGTTACTGTAAATACAACACTGCGCTGCAACTGCAACTGTTATCGATTAATTGACTGCTGTAAAATTTTGAGCAAACTGCGCTATTTCGTGAATTTCAACGAAAACGAAAAAAGTTAATTTCGTATGCTGAATTAAGCATTATTTTTTAGCGTAAAAACTCTATCACCGAAGCCCAGTAAAGACTCGATAAATAGTATGGGGACTCAGCACCATCATTTTCAGTGGTTAAGAAGTGGTTTACTGAGTGCCATTGCGGTCGTAACAGTACAACAGACGTCGAACGTTCAGGTCGCCCGAAACAGGTCGTCACGCCTGAAATCATCGATATAATCCATGGAATGATATGAGACGATCGGAAAATAAACGTGGATGAAAAGGCTAAGACACTAGGGATCTCAACTAAGTGAGTACACCATAAAGAATATTTGGACATGAAAAAGCTATCAGCTCCAGGAGTGACGCGATTACTCCCACACGACCATAAACGCAACTGTCTAACCACTTCAGAGGAGTATTTGGCGAAGTTCAAACGCAATCCAAACGAATTTTTGAGCGGTTTCCTTAGCGTAGACGAAACATAGATGCACCCTACCACACGAGAGACCAAAGCATAATCAATACAGTGGATTTCTTTGGGTGAACGTGCACCAAAGAAGACCAAGGTGGGTCTGTCGGCCAACAAGACCTTTTTGGGATGCGCGAGGTGTCATTCACATTGTCATACCTTGAAAAGAGCCTTCGAAAACATATTGTAAAACATAGAAAACAAATATTACTCATGGATCAATACTTGCTTCAAACTTTCTTGGCGGGCATGCATGTTTTCGGAAAGTCAAAAGTAGTAAATTCAGTTTTATTTTCCATTTTACTTACTTTGCATCGAAGCAAAATAGGACACACCTGCCGTTTATGAGGCTTCTTGGGGATAAATTGAAATAAAAATGAGGTTGGAGGTAATAAATATCTACATACTTACGTCTACATACTTTTAAACATACAAATATATATATATGTTATAACAATTAAATGTCACGCAATAGGAAATAGTCCACAAATGCATGGCATATGAACCATTAAATGTATGCATTCTATTGCTACCTAAAGAAAGTGAGTTAGTAATCTAGTAGTAAGAGGGAAAGCTCTCCTACGAGTATAAGAGCACAAATTAGGGTGGGTGGCTACCAAGAGGGGCGCTGGGCGCCCCAGCTTGACTATGGCTATGGTTTATTCATAAATTACACTAGTAAATATATGCGTTGAGCTTGTAAATATGTAAGTATGTATGTATGTATGTGCATACAAAATTTATTATATTCCTGACATACTTGAGAATGCAATTATCCATTGTAGTGAGTAAAAGCGCGTGCCACACAGTTGAATAAAAGAAAATTCTTGTTCAACTATGCCACAAGTTGTATATACATATGAGACGCTTTGTATGCAAGCAAACATATATGTATATATAGATGCATGTAGACTTGAATATGCATTTGATTGCATACTAAATGGATTGGTGTTAGTAAATGCTTGAGTGATTGTGATGGCGTTGATGACCTCACGGTGTGACATGCGACAGACTGATGGCTATGGGGGGCACTGTTGACTAGTCACAGTAGTGATATATTTGTATACTATTGTATATACATATGCATACACATATTTAGGCGATATGTCGCTATGCAACGAACTGGTGAAAACAATTCCTTGCTCCATGTGTGGCACAAATAGTTTGGGTAACGTAGAAATTGGGGCAGAAGTAAAATTGTGGTCAGTGGAAAGTGGTAAGTATGTATGTATAAGTATATAAACAATGATGATGGGGTGTAAAATTTAGATATAAATTTCTATTTCTGCACATTTTCACTTTTTATGTGCCACAAAGGCGACAATAAAATGAAATATTCCACATATGTGTATGTAACGGGTGATCCAAGTAGAGGTACTTTTTTTGACAGATTACGGGTGAGTCGGTTCATGCTGTCATGTTATTTTTGTTCAGTATTGTTTGGCCTTTCATCATGGAAAGACTTACGCCTGAATAACATTTACAAATCATTCGAATTTATTACGAAAATTCGCGTTCTGTAAAGAATGCGTTTCGCGCGTTTCGCTCAACTTATGGTCAACATAATCGGTCTACTGAGCGTACTATTCGCAACACCATCACCCATCTTGAGACCCAGCATTCTTTATTGGATAATATTCGACCGAATAGGCCACATCCAGCACACAGTGAAGAAAATATAACGGCCGTAGCTGAGAGTGTACACCAAAACCGTGGAGAGTCGATTCGGAGCCGTTCGCATCTACTCGGACTGACGTACGGAACGACTTGGCGCATTTTACGTCGAGATCTTAAATTGAAATGAAAAGCGTACAAAATACGGCTTTTGCAAGAACTGACGCCACTCGATGTTCCCAAGCGATATCACTTTACTCTATGGGCTCTTGAAAAGTTCCATGAAGATCCGACGTTTTCTAGCCAAATTTTGTTCAGCGATGAGGCCCATTTCTGGCTCAATGGGTATGTAAACAAGCGAAATTGCCGCATTTCGGATGAAGAGCAACCTGAAAAGATTCAAGAGCTACCATTTCATCCAGACAGAGAGAAAAACAACGGTTTGGTGTGGTTTGAAGGCCGATAGAATCATCGATCCATATTTCTTTAAAAATGATGCCGGTGAGAACTTAACTGTCAATGGCGATCGTTATCGCGCCATGATAACTAACTATTCGATGCTTGAAATTGAAGCTCGTGATCTCCGCAACATTTGGTTTCAACAAGGCGATGCCACTTCCCAACACATCGTATCAATCAACGGATTTATTGAAAGAACACTTTGGTGAGCAGATAATTTCACGTTTTCGGCCCGTCCTTTGGGCACCAAGATCGTGTGATATCACACCGTTAGACTTTTTCCTGTGGATACATGTAAAGTCTAAAGTCTATGCGAACAGTCCCGCTTCGATTCAGGCCTTGGAGCAAAACATCACGAATGTTCTTTCGAATGATAATAAACATTCCCCACTAAATTTGAATTTTCTGTGTTTTTTTTTTTTTTAAAGAAGTAGGGAATCTCGAAATGGATCACCCTTTAAATATACATATATGTATGTTAGTATGTATGTTGTATGTATGTATAAACAAAAGCTTGTGAATGAAATTTCCTTCCATTTCGGCATTCGAAATGCAAATATGCAAAATATTTTCCAAAAATTATGGACTTGCATTTTCTTTCGCTGCGCTTTTGTTTGTTTTTGTTGACAGCCTGTCTAGGCCGGGGAAAAATGTGACAAATGCCATGCAATATGCTCGGAAATTTTTGATTCTTTATATTTTCTGTTCGTTTTTTCTTCTTCTTTTTTTTGTCGTAGCCACTTGGCCCAGTGCCAAAGAAAGCCACACGCGATATCCAAGTAAATATATGTACATATGTATGTTAGGCACACATTCTAAAATATGTATGTATATGCGTATATTAAAGCAGCAATACTCCATGGTCATATTCGTGGTTTGTTTGTTTCGATATTTATTTGTTTTTACATGATTCGGGGTAAATTTTATACTTTTCTCACTAAACACCACATAAAATTGGGTTAAAAGTTCAAAATTCTGTGTGGCCTTGCTGGAGAGAGCGTTAAGAATATTGGGGGCGTCATTTTTCATGTTTACATGCATTTATTTATGTATGTTTGTACAAATTAAAAGAGTTGTAAATACATACACACTTATATAAACATATATTGCCGTGCAAACGTCTTCCTTTACATTTAAAATTTATTCAAAAAAATAGCGAAAACTTTTCAATTTTTATAAAAATCCATAAAAAATCTCTGTAGTAAAATTTGAAATCTGAAAATTTAGGCAAAATTAAGTAAATTTATAAAAATGAGCTGTTTGCTTCATTTTTGGGCATACCTGCAATGCAAATTTATGTAGGTTCAAATATGTCTAAATGTACTGTTAAACTTGTATAGTTTAACTAATTTCTATAAAAACTTTGTTTGTAAATTTGTTTTAAGATAAAAATAATGTATGAAAAAGAAAACAGCAAAAGCTTTACTCTAAGCCATGCGTACCATACAAATCTAAACTCAAAAATGCCTAAAAGTGATATAAAAGGCGTACGCGGTAAAAAATTACTTTGAAATTTTTTATGTGGGCTCAAAATAATATTAGTAGAGAATATATAAAAAAATATGTATAAGTAACTGGTTCACGCCAAGACTTGCCTTTCATACAAACTTAAGTTCAAAAACGTCGGAAAATGCGATAAAAAGCGCAACATTCACACATTTAATCCAAATTTTTAACTGTAGATTTTGTATAAGTTCACACTCCGCAAGTGGACAGCACTGCTCTAGTTTAAACCATAGCATCCATACAAATCTAACTTCGGAAAGGTCAAAAAACAACTTCTATAAGTTGTAATAAAAAAAATGACACTCAAATTTTATTTAAACGTTTTTAATAATATTTTTTATGTAAACTGGAAAAAAGTGCATGAACAATTTATTCTAAAACGCAAATCTAACCTCAAAAACACTACCAAATAAAAAAAATGTGAAAAAATAGCACGCAAATTTTTCACTTAGTACTCTTTCGTACATCTTCTAGTACATATGTACAGTAAGTAAAATTTCATATATAATTTAATGAAGTGTTAAGAAAATGGCATAATAAAAAATGTATTTTTAATGAATTTAACCAAAACCTTACCCGCCGTTTCATAAATAAACAATGATTTTTTTTTTCATTTGGAATATTTATTGCTTTGTGTGAATGCTGCACATAGTTTCGAACAAAACTAATATTGTTTTTTGCAAAATTTCGAAACTAACGCAAAATCTGTAATTTCTAAACGTTTTTGGAATATATTTGGATTTTATAAATACATTCATATACACTAAGTGTATATATGATATACATACATAAATAGTGCTGTTTATTGTCAAAATAATGCTTTTAGCATATATAATGAATATATACAATGAGTGTACATATGTATGTACAACTGTGTATACGAATATATCACACTCGCACAGTAAATCAATTTTTATTCAAAATATACCGATACTTATTTTTCGCAAGTATTTTCAATGATATTTATTTATTTTAGCTATATAACTATTTAAAAATTTAGACAGGTTTGAAAAGAAGAAAATTGGCAACAACGAAAATCATAATTACTAAAAGCTGAAGTTCGATTATGAGGTTGTGTGCAGAACAATATTTGCAAATTTATGGAAATTATTCTGATAGTCAAATTTCTGAATAAAACTTCAAAAATATTTCAAATGAAAAGTGGTCATCAAAAAAATTAAGGAAACTAATTCTAAAATACAAAATTCTGAATAACACTTTCAAAAATATTGCATTAGAAAATTGGCAACAGCGCATATAATAACGAGCTGGAAGCTGGAGCTCCAGTTTAGGTTTATGTGCCGAATAAATATCAAAAAACTCTTAATAATATATTCTTTAATAAAATTTCTGAATAAAACTTCTAAATTATTTCAAATGAAAATTGGCAACAGTGTGAATGAAAATTATGGCATTAACAGGGTCACTTTCTAGAAATGTTTGCGTTTCTTTTCAGCCAATACAATTTGTGACAATAATACAAAATATGTCATGAGTACAATGAAAACTTTAAATAGCAGAAGAGCCCATAAACGTTAAAGCCGAGTAAAGAAAAAAATCAATGAAATACGAGTATGTGGAAAAAAAATTTCTGCCCGTTGACACACTCGTACATTTTGTAATTGTAATTTTTTTTTTACTTTTTCCCCTGTGTTTTACCAACAACAAAAGCTTATTATGAAGTCACTGAAAGCGTTTTGCGTGCTTAATTTAAATTTAAACAATTTTTATTTATTTATAACTAAGCCGAATTTAGCGTACAAAAGGTAAATAAAACGATTTTAGATGACTCACCGAAGCAAAGTTTGAAAAAAAATGCTTTTTTATTTCCAGAATTTCGTGACATTTAATTAAGTCAATTAACATTTGAAAGCTTGCAAATATAAATATAAGTCAAAACATGTATTGAAATACATTATATATATATATATATATATATATATATATGTCTAAGTATATGTAATTTATATTGAATTAAGTGCTATGCACAATAAGGAAAGAAGAAGCACTAAACAACATTAGTGATGTCATAACCGCAAACACTTACTTGGTCGCGGTTTTCAATTTGATAGCAACGCTGAAGGTTGACTAACCATTGTTTTCGTATTGAATTGTATTTATTTGCTATTGCTATTGTATTTACTAAGATTTTCTCGTTATTTTATTGTTTATTTTCTTTCCTTTTATTTAATAATAAAATAAAGATGAAATATACTTTTTCCCACTGTAAGATGAACTGCTTCAGCAAAAGCATTGTGATTATTAATAGAAATATTGTAGAAAAAAAATATTCACAGAAATACAAAAGCAAAATAATATTGAATATATTAGATTAATGCTTCCGGTTCATTGACTAATTTTTTTTTTTTTTGATTGATTTCTTAAAAAGCCAAACTTTCTTAAAATTCGTAAGTTTAGTTAACTTTTCAGATGAACTAGACCATGCATAGCACTCGTGCTGTAATACTCCCTCATTCTATTTAGATCGTCTAAAGAGAGTTTTATCTTTTTCTTACGACTAAAACTATGGCGGCTTCGATCAACAACCAAAATTATGCAAAATTAATTTAAGAAAAAATAATTTTTCGAATTGCGGTCGCACCTCCGGCCCGAAGAATTTCACGATGGATCGCTTAAGCATAGATTGGGAACAGCTATCACTAGCGTTGGTGGCCTTTCACCAAAGAAATTTGGTTTTAGACCTGGTAGATTAATACCGAGATCAGTCGTAAATGCAATAAAAAGCGTCGAAGAGGTTCAACAAGTATGCACAAGTAGAAAATTCGGAGACGCAGACTACTATACGAGAGTTGCCTTATATACATATATGGGTATTTAGCAACCCTAGTGTTGCAATCTGGTAACTGATGACTTTATCGTAAAGTTTGACATTTTTGTTGTTATACATGCTCAGCACGTTTTGACATACGAGCGCTATTTATATTGTTTATAGTAACTTGAAATGTTGATTTCGGCCAAAAAAAAAATGGAATTAAATCGTGAACATTTTCGCGCGATAATTTTTTACAGCATTCGACGTGGATTAACTTGGCAACAGGGCATCGATAAACTTAATTAAATTTTTGACTAGGAAACTCCACCAAAGATCACAATTCATCGACATCGTGACAGGTGATGAACCGTGGATTTACGTCTATGAGCATGAAAGTAAACAACAGTCCACTGTATGGGTGTTCCACGATGAGCAGAATCCAAAAAAAGTTTTTCGTGCAACAAGCACTTCCATGCAATTGGTTGCCTGCTTTTTTCTTTTTTTTTTTTTGGAAAAACTGAACATAACGGATCACTCTTCACCACGACAATGCGAGTTCTCACACATCGGCTGAATTAACTGATTTTTTTTTGAGCACTCAAAACATCGATTTAATGAGTTACCCATGTTATGGTCCTCACTTGGCACCGAATCACTACTTTTTTTTCGCGTACGTAAAAAAGAAACTGAGTGGTCAATGTTTTTCGTCACATGAAAAAGCGGTTGATGCGTTCAGAACGCATTTTATTGGTGATATCTCAATCAGAATGCCAAAAGTGCCTCGACAATTGGTTCAAACACGTGCAAAAACTTAGAGATCGTAATGGAGAATATTTTGGAAAACAATAAAGCGACTTTCAATGTTTAATGTGTGTTTTTGATCTCTAATATAGAAATATATAATGCCATATGACTCACGTCCGGTCGTTGATACTTCAGCAAATAGGGAAAGCCGTTAAGCCGTTAAGTGTTTATTACGGTGCCAAGAAAGGAGATGTTGCCGAACATACGGGGCGTATCCAGAAAGTAGGTGTAATGAATTTTTGGGGGTTTTCAATATTTTTTCTCGAACAAAAAAAGAATTACGTGTTACCTTAACACATATGTTTTCGACATAATCGCTATTCCTCTCTATGCAGGTATTTTATTTTATTTTACTTTATTTTATGTTATTTTATTTTATTTATTTTTACTTTAGTTTATTTTATTTTATTCTTTTTATTTTTTATTTTATTTTATTTTATTTTTTTTTATTTTTATTTTATTTTATTTTGTTTTTGTTTTTATTTATTTAATTTAATTTATTTTATTTTATTTTATTTTAATTTATTTTATTTAATTTTATCTAATTTTATTTAATTTAATTTTATTGTATTTTATTTTATATTACTTTATTTTATTTTAATTTATTTTATTTAATTTTATCTAATTTTATTCAATTTAATTTTAATGTATTTTATTTTATTTTATTTTATGTTATTTTATTTTATTTATTTTTTATCTTAGTTTATTTTATTTTTTTTTTTTTATTTTATTTTTATTTTATGTTATTTTATTTATTTCATTTTATTTTATTTTATTTTATTTTTTTTGTTTATTTTATTTTAATTTATTTTATTTTGTTTTATTTCATTTTATTTTATTTAATTTTATTGTATTTTAGTTTATTTTATTTTATTTTATTTTGTTTTTAGTTTTTTATTTCATTTTACTTTGTTTTATCTTTTTTCAATTTATATTATTTTATTTTATTTTATTTTATTTTTATTTTTATTTCATTTTTAAATTTTTTTTTGCTTACACCAATTCAAAAAGCTTCTAATATATAATCTTAAATAAAAAAATGTTTTTTTTTGTGTCTTACCTTTCTAAATTAAATCTCCTCTATTTTTTGAGCTCGGTATTGATGTTTGCTCGCTTGCTTTTTCCTCGCAATTATCTTCACCTGCTATTTCGTTAACTAATTTTTAGAGCTTGTGTGTTCTAATTCTTTTTCTTTCCTTTTTTTGCACTTATGATTTGTTTATTTTACACATTTGTAAAAAAATGCAGGCGAAAAACTGAAAAAAATAAATTGTGATGAAGGTGTTGCCATTGTTGTCACTTTTTTCCTTTTTTGTAACCTGTTGTAAGTCATCGACACATGTTTTTGCTGCGATTTTACAATAACAATGTTTCTTTAGGTGTGCTTAATAACACCTCTAACTGCACTTTTTTCAAAAAAAAAAAAAAAAAAAAAATTACGGCAACAAATAGTAATAATGGGCAATATAATGAAAATGGTTTTGGAAGCAATTATAATGATTGCTTTTCACTTTTAGGGTTATTTATTTTCGTTTTTTTTTCATAGCTAATAAATATTTTATTGCAAGCCATTTCCTTTTCTTATTTTTTTTTTTCGTTCCACTATTGTCAATGAAATCATCAGATATTTTGTGAACGCCGCATATCTATCTATGTATGTGTACAAATTTTTTATCTGTCCCTTACACATTCGAAAGCTCGCGAACAAGTGACGATAACATATATTAGATAAGATTTCAATAAATGTGCACCGTTATTACCCATCGTTACCTACGTCAAACACATAAAACAATACATTCCATTCCAAAATACAAACATACTCGTGCAAAAGTAATGATAAAATACCACAAGCTCAAATAGGGTTGATTGCAGAAGAAAGCGTAGAAAAATGTCGATGGTTTCATGGAATTTGCACATTTTCTTCCATCTATTTTTCATTATTTATTTCTTTGTATTTGCAATGTTGTAAACTCTGTCATAAATTACTATTTAATACAACTACTAACTCAAGAGTGTTGGACAATGTATTGACACTTTGTAGGTTTAGAGCGTTGGACGGGGTATACACGTAGTATATGCGTTTGACAGTTTGTATGCATTCCTCTATGGTATGACTAAAAGAAGGGTAAACTGGTATTTTTACGTTGTAAAATAGGTAATTATTTGCTATTTGGAACTTGGCTGGTCATAGTAATATTTAGCTGGACAAATGTGTAAAATTTTATGGTTATATTGTTATAAAAGAAGAGAGAGAGAGAGAGAGAAAGAGAGAGAGAAATAATAGGTAGCTTTTTATTAAATAGATACAGAAAAGTACAGAAAATGTTAAAAACTTTGTACAAATTTATCGAAAATAAAAAACTTTTACTTAAAATAAATTAAAATTATTTTTTTTTAATTTTTAATTTCTCATTTCTAAACCAAAATATCTCCACAAGGCATAGTAATCGATAACTTTTCCATTCTATGTCAGCCGTGGCAGTCAGTGATATTGAAAATCACAATAAAATCCCAGTTTATTGGCTGTGCTCCTGACATTTTTTACTAGCTATGAGAGCTTTAATTTTTTCTATTATTTCTATAATGCTTTTAGCAGTAAAAATTCCTTTTTTGAGGTTAAGCACAGACTCATTAACAACTCCGAAAATCTGAATAAAGACTTTCGAGGAAATTTCGCTAGTGTATTTCTATCAAAACGCGATTTCGCCGAGAAGTGAGGGTTAAGGTTGACCTGGGATTGCTTCAAAGAGACAAATGCTTGTATGTCGAGTACTTGGTAGGCTTTATATGGCTATTTTCTTCTTTGATATACTCGTATATACCTGAATTGTCATTCCCTTTTTGAACAAGCCACAAGACCTTTTTCTAATCTAGAGCCATTTATTCCGCCAGTTGCAATTCTAATGAATGTCCAGCCTAGAAGCAGTCGAGACTTTGTTCTCTTCGCTTCGATCACTGCGATTAATTAATTTTTTAATGATATTACAGTGATATCATTAGTCCCGTGATCTGCTAATATCTGTCTGAAATTAGTAACAGATCACAAGGTTATTTCAAGTCCTAAAAGTAAGTAGTTTTTCAAAAAAAATATAATCCTTAACAATGAGCTTCGCAAAATGTTTTCTATGAATAGAAATTAGAGAAAAAGAAACTCCTCATGGTCATTCATTTTTTGGAAAAGAAGATCTCACTAAAATACTTAGATGTGAGCACTCTAGTGGTGATGAACTTCACAACTTTGGGGGATCTCAGATATCCACACATGACAACAGACACAAATCTCAGAGCGATGTTCTCTCACCTATTTCTGAAATCTCGCATAGAACTTATTTCTTACTAGAACCGAATGAAAGGAGAAAGTTTGGTTTGGATAATGCTTACACCAAAGACATAGTCGCTACTAGTGATCTAATGCAGGGATTACTTTGTAAGGTGTCATTCTGTTGGAACATTTGTTCTCCGTCTATGAATCCGTCAGTTCTATAAAGAGTTCGTCTAAATATGTGAGCTTATTCGAAGTTTTTGAGAGCCATTTCGAACAGAAAACTGTTCTGGGAGGAGTATGTAACTGCGAGATATGAGGAGGTGACCATTGCTATCTATGCTTGAAAAAGAGCTAAGCAAAAAATGGGACTTGAGTCTCAAAATCTCCAATTTACTCTTATACGATGTAGTAGTTTGGTGGCCCACAATCTTAAAAAAAAACAAGCATAGATGATCTCATTGGTAAGGTTCGAAGGACAGCATTGATGTGTATTAGTGGTATACTTAGAGCCACTTTAAAAGAGGCCCTAAAAGTAAGTCTCCTCAAGCCTACAGAATTGGCAACACATCAGATGGCATCGCTGTTGGCTTTTCCCTTAAAGGAACAATGAAGCTGTCAGCTATCAAGACACACAAGAGTACTAAGCAGACAAAGTACGATCAAGCAGCTTCTTCCGAATAAAGAACACATTGATAAGAGATTGTCATTTAAAACGGAAGAGTTTCCATTCAGAAGATGCTACAGGAGCTGTAGTAGGCTCAACTCCTACTTATCCAGATTCAACCCTGGCATAACCAACACATGTCCCGCATACAACGAATACTGGCACGACACTAACCATCTCTTTGCATACCCACTCAACCCGACTCATCTAACACCCATCTCCCTCTGGTCCCAACTCGTGGAAACAGCACGCTTCCTGGACGTCCCGATAGATGATTAAGGCTGGAACTACCTGAACGCTAGGCCAGGCGAGGTTGGGTAGCCGCTACAACAACAACAACAACAGGATGAGACTATTTTCCACCATTATGCGGTTGACCTGCTCTAAGCCGAATAAGGCTTAGGCTTTTTGGGGTCGCTTTTAGGGATCAATTTGGCCATGTGCTAGAAACTAAACTAAGCCACTTAATGCAATTCATAAGGGTGACGAAGTGGATGTAAAAGTAGCTGTAATGTCATAGAAAATTTTCCATGGTATACTCATAACTTCCACCTAACCTAACTTATTTAAATCACATGAATAGCTCACAGTAATCATAAAGAACTCTATAATAGCACTTTTGAACTAAGATACTATGAGGTTTTCGATATAATTCCTGTACAATTGGTATAATTAATTGATCATAAATTCCAAATCTTTCGAAAATAATGTCTCCCGACCACATTGAGCTCAAGTTCCTCAAACTAAATGGATTTTCTACCTCAACATTCTTAGAATTCCCATCTTAAGTAAACAAGTACCAGCTGGATGCAATAATAAAACTATTAAAGAGCTAAAGGTATACATAAATATTCGAAACCAGCGCAAAGATCCGGAATGCATTCACTAATGAGCGTATTGAACGAGAAAATTGAAATTTATTTGAAACATTACTAATCTCACACGAATTTTCCGCGCTTCTAGATAGTTTAAGCTACTTTCATGAGACGCATGGTATTTTTAGAAGAAGAAAAAATTCATACATACATACATACATATGTATGTGTGTATGTACTTTTTTTGTCTAGTTGAAACAAATTTCTTTCTCAGGAAAAATGCCGACAAAAAAACGACTTAAAACAACAAATTAATAAGAGGAAGTAATGGAATATACTATGGCACTTATGTATGAACGTATGTATGTATTTAGAAAAAAAAATTTTCTTTATTTCTTTTGCCTCCAAACGATTGCAAGCATTCAGTTGAGTCACAAATAAGCACCTTTCCAATGCCAATGGCAATCGCCTGTCGCTTTCGGTCTAATTATTCTAAACATTTAATATGAACAAGTTGAGCTGCCGATATACATATGTACATACAGCCATGCATGTATTTAAGTGTATATTTAAGTGTGTATTTAGCGTAAAGGCAGCAGCAGCGCTTTGTTTCGTGAGTGAAGCGCGTGACGTCATTGACAGATTAACTTACGCTGACGAAGGCGAAGTTCAAAAGATTGCTGTTGGAGCGCTTGCTTGAGTGCTTATAGTTTACTTTATTTTTTTTTCTTATTATAAATTTTTTTTGTTCTTAAATTTCTACTAAATTTATTTGTTTTTCTTTTGTGCGCTAAATTTAATTTAAATTGTATTTTATGCCCAATTTCATGCCATTCTATATTCTATCTAGAAATCTAAAGCTGCTCAGTTGCTATTAAATAAAATAAACAAGTTTTATACAATCAATAATAGAGGCAACGATCGTGCTCGTCGTGGTTTCAGGTAAATACGTGTGTGTATGTATGTATGTAATATTTAGTTGAGTGTTTCAAAATTGCTGCGAATATGCGCTTCCCCTTTCTCTGTGACTATGACTTCATCATGCGATCGTGCAAAACGCAAAAAAAATTTATTTTCCTTTGTGATTTTTGTTGTTGTTTTATTGTTTAATGACATCATCAACAAAACAACTGATTGCGTGGAGTGGAGTGGAGTGTGTTGGCAAAATGCGGGTGATCGCTTAAAACAACACCAACAACACAATCACCAATGTGCGTGAGCATGAAGAGGCACATATTTACATATAAATTTTTTATTAACAATTTTCGAAATTTTTTATTCCTCTACTGGAGCATTCTAATTTTCTAAAATTTCTATTTTTTTTTTCTTCACACATACACACATTTTTATCAATAATTTTGTGCTTGATTTCCAGTGGCATGGCGAATGGCAGTTTTATTGGTTTTATTGTTTATTGTTTTATGAGTTTTATAACGGCAAGCAGACATGCATAAATATCTACTGATTACAAAAAAAAAACAATTGTTTTAAGAATATACGTGACGTGGCTGTATGTATGTATATATACAGATATGTAAATACATATATTTAAATTTTGACTCCTAGTCGAACACTTGCAATAAATATGTTTATTTGTTGGCATGTATGAAAAATTATATGTATGTATATATGTGTTATGCACACAAAAGCACAAGTGGCTTCCGAATTATAAAATTCACGAACTCTCGCAGCTGACTCAAATTTCAACAGCACATAAACCCTTTTAATTCGGCTTGTGGTTGGTTGGTTTTGAATATCATTTTTGCTCTTAATTTATATACTGCTGATACACATTTTTTTGACATACTTTTTGTTAATTATTTATAAATTTATTCAGTAAAATTTTAATTATTTATTAATCTATTTTACTATTAATTTTTCAATTTTTTATTATTTATTTGTTTATTTATTTATAAATATATTGATTCAGACATCATATATTCAAGCATTATTATTATTTTTCTTTGATTGTTAGTTTATTTTATGATTTTTATTTTTATTTTTATTTTTAACTAAAATTTTAATTTTTAATATTGTTGTTTTTTAATAATTTAAATAAATTTAATTATGAATTTATGAAGGCTTTTTTTTTAAGTAAAATAATTTTAACAATATTTAAGCAAAATTTGTAGTTCTAATTTGCGTTAGAAAATGAGAAACTTATTATTATTATAGAAAATATTAAAAGAAGGCCGTTTTAATTCGTAGAACTAATAAAAATTATTCAAAAAAAGAATAAAAAAATATTAGAAGCGAAAAAAATTAAAATTATTTAAAAAAAATTAATTATTCAATGCGCACAAAAAGTATATTATTTAACAAGAAATTGTTATATAATGTAGAGTTTTACCTCAAAAAATTGTTAATTTTGCCCAAACTAATTATTCTGCCATTTTTTCAATTTTAGCAAATTATTGTAAATATAAAAATATAAAAAATAACAATAAAATTTAAGCAAATATAATTAAAAATTAAGAAGAAAAATTAAAAATAGAAGAAAATATTTTATGTAAACACTGTAATATTCCTTTTTAAATAAACTATTAATATTTTTAAGAAAATTTTTTATCACCTAGAATGTTTTTATGGCAAAAAATATAAAATATTGTTATCTTTAAGGAAATAAATAATTAGTTAAATTTCACTGAAATGTGTGTTATCTATAATTTTGTTTTAATTTCAATAAAATATGTAGTATAAAAATTGCTAAAAAATGAAACGAATTTCATTATTGCGATTACGATTTTGATATTTTTTTTTAATATTCAATTTAATATTTTTATACAAGTGAGAGGGATGTAATAGTAGAAAAAAAATTAAAAATATAAAATATATTTGAAGAAAATACGTATTTAATAAGTAGCTCTAAAAATGTTTTTAAAACAAAAAAGTGATTTCCAAATATTCATAATTTTTCTTAAATAAAAAATTTCAATATGTTACCTCAACATTTTCCAATAAAATTTTTAGAAAAGAGAAAGGCATGTTTAAGAAAAAAAAAACATACAATTTTTTCCAGAAATTTAAATTAAGAAAAAAAAAATATAAAAATTTATTTTATTTAAAAAGAAAAGTACATAATAAGCAGCTTTAAATTAAGAAAAATAAGGTTTTTATAACAAAAAGAAAAGTGTTTCTAAATTTTTTTATTTCTTATATTATTGCAATTTCAATATATTTATTTTCATTTTCCAATTAATTTTTTAGAAAAGAGAAAAGCGTTTTAAAAAATAAAAACAAAACATTATTTCCAAGAAATTAAAATAAAATTTAAAAAAATATAAAAATTTATTTTATTTAAAAAGAGAAGTGTTTAATAAATAATAATAAAAAAATGTTTTTTAACAAAAAATAAAGAAAGTAACTATATCCAATTTTCCATTATTTCTTCTATATCAATTTTTATATATATATTTCCTTCCCATTTTCAAATTTTTTTTTTTCGAAAGAAATATATAAAAAGTATAATTTTTTTCGGAAATTAATTTAATATCTTTGATTAAACGGCTTGAAGAAAATTATTTCCATTTTTTTTTTATTATTTTTAACAATATCACAATTTTTCAAAAAATTTTCTGAATTTTTAATTTATTTTTTTATAAGCTCGGTCTTCTCAAGATTCTTGCTTTACCGAGCTGCGTATCGTGAAAACAAAAATTCTTATCTTTAATTTTTTGTTATACATAAAATATTTAATATTGTGAGATTTATAGTTGGTAAATATTTTATTAATTTAGTATTTTTATTATTTATTATTAATTTTATCACAATTTTTTTTAACTATCCTTCTGTTATTTATCACTCGTTTTTGTGTGTTTTATAACTTTTTATTTTCAACATCAAAATTTATTTATATGTCGATGATAACATTGCCGAAAACAAGTTTTGTGCATTTTTTTGTTCAAATTTCTGCACCAAAGTCGAGGTTACTGCACAGCTGAGCGTGTGGCGCGCCAAAAAGGAGCAAATAACAAACACACAACAGAGCTTAACTTCGCAGTTCATTCCGCAGCAACTTGTTCACCGGTTTACCTTCACTAACCACTAATTTTTTTTATATTTTTATAATTTTTTTTCTTCTATTTTCTTATTATTATCTTTTTGTTTGCCCATATTTAGCGACACATAACGCCGTTGTATGTATTTTGCATGCTTTTACTGTTCAATTCAATTATAAGTATGCGTGTATGTACATATGTACATGTATGTAAATGTGTTCTAACCCGTTGCTCGCTGCTGATAACTTTGTATGCCCATTGAACACTACATTTATTTGTACCTTGGTTATTTCCACTTGAAACACAATTGTTGTTGCTGTTGTTTTATGTATTTTAATTCAGTACACTTTATTAGCGCATTTCATCACTTTGCTACACTTTTATTTCAACAACAAAAAACAACATTCTTATTTCACCTTTACTCCGTATTCGCTTGCGACGATCCAACACGTTTAGCGTTTGAAAAACAACTGAAAACAGAAACCAACGGACGATTGGTTGGTTGTTTGGCCATGCGAATTGCTCGCTTGTTTGCCTACTTGCTTGCTTTATTGCTTGCTTCTTGGCTCCCCAATACACCACTGTACTCTGCTATACTACTGCTGCGGCACGCCGTCGTGAGTGCCCGAGGCAACAGAGCAGAGCAAATGTAGCGACGGCAGCACCACCACAACCACCAATAACACCATCTACATACATATGTACATACACAACGACCGATGGTAGCGTAAGCTCTTCAATCAGTCAACGTTGCCGTTACTGGCGTTGCTCTGCTGACACCGTCATACACCACTGAAGCTCACTTTGCCGGCAAGCGACTTTTGCCATGCTGACTCTGGGCAACAAGGTAGCGTCGCAGCGTTTGGGGTTGGTGTTCAGTCCATTGCGAAATAGGAAAACAAAAAACTACCTCAGATACTTGTTGGTTGTTTAGTTAATGGCAGTGCACAGTGGTGTAGTGGGTATCGGGGAGATAATTTTTTGAGAATTTTTGAGATTTTGAGTTGGTATAATTCTCTACTCTTGGTTTCAGTCCCCTAACAGTGAAGGCATAATAACAATGTTATAACAGCACTCGGTCTAAGCATTCACTGCGAACAAGAAAAGGAAACTTCTGCGAACCGCAAGCCACTTATTCCTTCCCTAGCACGAAGAATGGGCGGAAGCATAGCCATCGGTAATATTGAAAATATTCAAATCTATACTAGAGCTCCAGATACCCGGGTATCGAGCATTGCGAGTAGCTCGATGCTCGCTCGATACTCGCTCATTGCTCAACTGCTCAGCAGAACAAAAAAAAATTAATTTTTTTTCTCAAAATTTCTTTGGCGTTTCAATGATTTTTAAACTTTGCATAAATAAATTTAAAATTATTAGAAAAAAGTTTTGAAAAAAATGTCAAAGTGTTTGTCAAAATACCCGAAATGCTCGTGCTCGGCTCGAAAAATTTTCGAGTAATGAGCAATGAGCAGTTGTGCGAGCGCTCGTTGCTCAAATGCTCGCACTGCTCGAAAATGTTTGAACAAAATCTGGAGCTCTAATCCATACTAATGGGTCCGAATGCATGGAAGATCACAATGAGCCGACTCAATTGCTTAAGAGCGACCGCCTCCCATTTCAACCAACCAAACATGTCCTATTTTGTTTTTGTTTTTTTTTTATCAAGGAAATCCTCGTACTATTTTGCATCAAATTTTTATGGGTCTTTTGAAGTAGGCTTGGAAGAAAGACTTACAGTTGTGCAACTTAAGTTTTTATTATATATTAAGGACTAAAGGTTCGAAAAGCAGAAACCCATGCAGGTGTGAGTAGTTTTAGAGCCCTTTGCAATTGCCCCAAGCGGCTCACAACTACTACTGCTGACCTAGACCAAGTATATTCAGTAAGTTTGTAAGGTCTACTACAGCGCTACTGGAGAAAGATTTCGTCGGTATGTAGTGAGCGGAACAATATCCAATCAATCTTTATATTTTGGCGGATTCTTCTACACCCAGTTGATTTTTCCCACCCTTTCAGCTGAAAATACAACGACGTGGCCCATTATCTTGGTTATCTGAATATCTGGTAAATGTTATTAGTGCTGCTCATCGCCGAGATGCCACATGACATGACTCACATCATTATTTCCAACCCAGATAAGAACTGTGGCTGTATGAGAGTAAAAACAACTCATTTCAGCGGCAATATAAAGTTTTGCAATTAAGAATTGATTTTATCAACCTTTGCTTAGCTATCAAAATCATATCTGCATGGAAAACGCCGATAGGTGGCGCATGAGTCAAATACATATCAAAAATATAGTATAAAAATCGAGTTGACTCATTTTGAAAGTAATTAAGGGAAATTGGCTGATAAAAAATTTGCTCGCTATGTGTCCCTGTAATACAATCTATCATTTTGGCTATTTGGCAAGTATTTTGAATTGAAAATTGGCTGAAGGGTTTACGCTGTAGCTAGGAGAAATGATTATTTTATTTTGGGGTCACTGGAAAGCCAGTTTGATGATCTATAAATATGTGACAGGTAGCCTGTACGCGCTGACTTAAAAAAAATATCTTCCAAATTCACATTTACCTAATCCTCTATATGTAAGGTTTATGGTATCAAGATAGCACGAGCTTTATAAGGCGCGGCCTACTATTTATATTTAGAAGGACATGGGAAAACGGAATATATTGGGATCTTAGAAACGTGTTTCGATCAAAAAAAAAGGGGTGTCTAAAAAAAAATATTTCTAAAAAATCTCACAATGTTTATTTTAGCTTAAAATCCCTTCGTCAAGAATGATTTATGAAAGATTGAAACTCACATCGTTGTATTTGATCTTCCACTAAGAGATTTGTGGGTTCAGAGTGGTATGATTTTCGCTTCGCTAATACTATTTATACGATCCTACTGATCATATTGAGAACGCTATCAGATGATCCGTAAGTGAATCCATTAATACTAAGAAAAATTTTTCAGCCAAATTCTAGAGGATTAAATCCAAATTTAATTAAATTTTTTTTTTTAATATTCTCCCACGCTGCACCACTGTGCCACTGTAACTTTCAGCAACTGCTCTTTATTACAGTATGTGTGTATGCAATTGGAGAGAATTTTTCAACGTTTTTGCAACAAGAGTACCGACACTCTAAATTAACATTCACACGTAAATAATTACAATGTGTTGGCGACATCAGTTTAGCGGCAACAAAAGTCCGTCTGTCTGCAATAAAATCTGTTGCATTGTTTTTAAGTTGCAACTCTCGGCATTCACCGCTACAATTACTGACGTTTGCTTGGTGGCGTTGGCTTTATACTTAAACAAACAAATGTATGATTGCATTGGTACGTACATACATACATACACGTATGAGTATATACACTGTTGGTATGTTCACCCCATTGCAACAGTGTTGCTTTGTCATTGTTGAACGTTTGAGTGTTTGAATAGTGATGAATGAATGAATGATGCATTGCATCAGGTCGGCGGCATCACTTGACTTATATTTGAATTGGATTTCCATTTGGTTAAGTTTGTTGAATGTTTTTCTTTTGCACTCTTTTTTCTCGCTTTTTTCTGTTTTTTTTTAATTTTTTTTTTATTTTATTTTATTTTTTTTGATGAGGTATATAGCGTTATGTAAATAGACAAGAAATGCACAAATGGTAGGTGAAATATTGCAATTGAAATAAATCTACATAAACATTTGCCGTTGAAGAGAAAATGAGATTTTTTTACTTTTAATTACGCTTAGAGCTTTCGCCGAGGACTTGTGTTGATGTTGTTATAACTTGCGATTTATAATTTGAAGTGGTAGTCGCCTCAAAACTATGATGTATTCAGATTTTTTTTTAATAAAAGCTAATAAAAATCATACATCAGATTATGATTACCTCAGCCTAAATGTAGGCAACAATTTTCTGTATTTCTTGGAATTCTCTACAAGGTTGTGAAATGAATTTTATATAAATACAAATATATTGAGTTATAATATACAAGTCACTGCAGTAAATAGCAATTCATGTTACTATGGAGAGAGCCAAGTGTTCGAATCCTATAAAAATAAACATTTAAAATTATGAAAAAATGTTCTCTGAATAAAAAGCTGTACATTTTTGAAAAAATATCTAGACGGAAAACACCTATTTTTTGCCATAACAACTTCCTATTGTCTATCGTTTTATTCGTCAATAAAAAAGTAGTAATTCTCAACAGACTTTTAGAGCTGCTTGCAAGCTCTTGCAGACAAAATAAAGTGTTTTTCTTTTTGTGCAGCAATATAACTTTCAAAGGCCCCCTTTCATCAAAATTGCATAACCTATAAGAGACCAATTACCATTACTAAAGGTTATATCCGCCTTTTACATGCTTATAGCTGAAGATAACATGCAATAGGGGTTGCTTTTGTAGAAAGTTTGTATTTCTTTGTTGTGAAAGTAAATGTGACGGGAAGTCATACCCCTTGTTTCACCTTAATTCACACGTGCTGAAACTCCCTTATTATTTGCTTTATTTTTATATGCATTTGTAATGAAATTTACATGTAAAATTAACATCTGTCTCTTCAAAGACGGCTGTTTAAGGTACTTCTATGTTTCAGTTATGCATATGCATGTGCTTCTGAAGAGCTTACAACTAGTCTCAAGATTTTATTTTGAAATTTAATTTCTTGAATTCCATAAAAACGCATTTTGAAATATTTCATTGTGATAATTTTCTCATATTCCCCCCCAGAAAAAAATTATTAATTTTTCATTTAATTTTTTGGTGAAAAGAATCCACCGGAAAATCGAATTTTGCCAAAACGTTTTGAAAAGTTCTGTTCTTTGATATTTTAAAGTTTTGTGTATTATTTTTATTAATCTTCTCATTTTTGACTTTATAACTGTAAGAAATAAATGAAAACGTTGCCTACAAATAGGCGCACTGAATTAAACTATATATTTAAAAAATTAAGTACAACAAAACGTTGCCTATATTTAGGCGATCTCAAATAAAGCCAATACCACGAAAGTTTGTAAATTACAAAAAAAAAATATTTTTATATAGCTATCTGAATAATTCAAAACTATTCACAATATAATGAGCGCAAACTCTGAAGGCAATGTAATATAGATTTATGTCCTCAGAAAAAATATTTTGTTTTCGAACACTTTTCTTTCCACAGACCATATATATATGTCTTTTTATCTTCCAAAAACATTGCCTGCATTTAGGCGAATTAAGTAAAAGTTTATGTGCAAATATTTTCTACAAAATGTTGCCTACATCTAGGCGGCAAGAAAAATTAAATAAATATATTTATAGAATTCCGTACTCTTCACCCTGTGGGATTTTGTTTCGTTATGGATTTTTACCTACTGAAAAATATTTTTTTAATTCACACATGTTTTTTTTTTCCTTGCCACATGGCATACATATCTGTTGACGATAGTCAATTTCTAATTTTTTGAGAATTTTTTATGAATAGAAAATTTGTGGATTTTTTTTTGGGTAAAAATTGATCTGTTTATATGCATTTAATGTCTATTTTTGCATATTTCGCTTAGTTGCACACCAAAACGCTTACTGAAATATATTTCCGCCCTTACCACCTCCGCTTTCCTTAAATTTATTTAACAACTCGCTAGTATTTTTTTCACATTCGAGCGTATTCGCACCAACCAACATGTTTGGCGTTTTAAAATCAACTGAAAATGTTTAGTGAAACAAATTGGATTAGTCGCTTGTCCCGGCGCGAATACGTTGTGACTCGCCGCAGTTTCAAACAAGTTAAAAAAGCAGCAACACATTTAGCTCCACGGTCAGCTGGTCAGCGTCATCCTCCACTGCCACCGATTTTACCGGTACATGATGCAACTACAACAGCATCAACGTTAAGTTGACGAATTCTCTGCAGATGGATGGTTCAGCCATTGCGAAACGCAAAAAAATCTTCACTTTGCCAAAGGTAGTGCACAGTGGTTGAGAGTGAACACAAAAAAAGTTAAAACAATAATTTAATATTCCAAAATTGGTAATTTTAATCCACTGTGCATGGAAAACTCAACCACCAGAATGTGGCACTTATTCCATAACCACAATCGCTAAGCGCTCGCACCACTGCACTATTGCACGGCTTGGCAAAACGCAGCACAGCGCGAAGTGTCAACTCCCATAAGGTTGCTGCTCTGAGAATTGCTTTTTAAGTGAGGCATAAAACAATAAGAAATAAACATATATTTAAATGGAATTTGAGGGTTTAAAGTTTCACATAAATTCCTCATTAAATTCTGCTACAAAAATCAGGGAAAATATTGCGATTTTTAATTTGAAATTTTTCAAAAGTAATTGGGAATTTATCTCTCTTTGAAAATTCAAAATTTCGCTTTATTGATTATAAAAGAAATATTTGAAAATAAAAATAATTAAAAAACTCTTAAGATATTCTTTGGAAAATTATACTATCACATAATGCGTAAATGATGATGCGAGTGTTCTGATGAGCAGATGTGTTGTGATCAAAAGTTGACAGTAAGGTCTAAGTACTGCTAAGAGTACCATAGGTCTTATATTAACGTTAAATTTTTTATGCTGTGATGTGTGTGGATATGATGTCACGTGATGTGATGATGTATGTTATGCTATTATGGTCTGATGTGTTAATATTATGTGATGTGATTTGTAAGGATAATAAGGATGTAATACAAAATGTTTTTATTTTATGTGCTGATATTATGTCATATGATGAGTTGATATGATGTCATATGATGGGTTGATATGATATGAAGTGATGTGCTGCCAAGTGTCGATATGATGAGTTGATGTGATATGAAGTGGTGAATTGTGAAGAGTCATTATGATTTCATATGATGTTTTCATATGATATGAAGTGATGTCATATGATGAGTTGATATGATATGAAGTGATGTCGTATGATGTTTTCATATGATATGAAATGATGTCATATGATTTGTTGATATGATATGAAGGAATGTTTTGATATAATAAGATATGATGTGTTGTAATGATATGGAGTGATGTCAAATGATATGTTGATATGATATAGGGTAATGTGTTGATATGACATGAAGTGATGTGTTGTTATGGTATTAAGTTATGTCTTATAATGTGCCAGTATGATATAAAGTGATGTCGTGTGATGTGTTAATGTGATATGAAGTGATGTCGTATGAAATGTTGATATAATGTGATGCTTTGATATGATGAGATCAAAAGTACAAAATATGCTTTTAAAATAAACTCCTTTTTGTACTCTAAACAAAACTTTACACTTAGCATAACATAAGGTTCAATGTAACGTTATGATGTGATGTGCTTTTATAACATCAACTCTATGTCATATCGGCAACAAGTATTTACTAACATTGTGAATAAATTTTTTAAATTTTCCTCATCATAAATGTTTAGATCATGCGAATGAGTAAACAAAAAATAGATTGAGGATGTTAAGCCCTACCAAAGGTGGAATAAATCAGACTGCTTGAAATCAAAGGCATACGAGAAAAATGAAAATCAAGCGACTCAAGTGTGATAATTATGGTATTTTACTGAAAGTTACAAAATACCTACATAATTATCTTAATACAAGGAAACAAGTGCTTTCTAATATACATATTTATCATATGTAAATGTCTTTACAGACATATATATATATGTAATTATGCAGAAAATTTCATTTTTTTTTTCTAATCTTAACAGCTTTTAAATATCGTAGAATTAAATAGCTTTCAACACTACACTTGCCATTTGCATTATCTATTGTTTTAGCTAAAATGCAACATTCCTTTTGTCTCAAAGCATTTTTGCAACATCTGTGCAACATTAATTGCACATCATTTAGAGTAGAAAAAAAATTTCTTATGTAAAAACCATCAACTGCAACTCCCACTTCCATTTAATTATGCAGAAATAAAAGTGTAATGACACACATACATGTACGAATGTACGATTATATATGTATGTATAAGGGTATACAAGTGTATATGTGTACTAGGTGAGACCCAAAAGTTCTTAGAATGGGAAGAGGTTGTACGTGGAACGAAAAAAAAAATTTTTTCTTTGTTACATAACAATAATTTTCCTTAATCGAAATACGTTTCTTGGAGCAATCAATTCATTTCTAAAACATCAAGAAATGAAGGGTGATCCATTTCGAGGCTCCCTACTTTTTTAAAGAAAATAAGACAGAAAATTCAAACTTAATGGGGAATGTTTATTCTCCTTCGAAAGAACATTCTTTGGCATTTATTTTTTGAAGATTATCTCTTTCAAATGTTGGCCGCGGCTACGTCTCAGTTGGTCCATCCGTTGACTTCGATGACTCGTGATGTTTTGCTCCAAGGCCTAAATCGATGCGGAATTGTTCGCATAGAATTTAGACATTACATATCCCCACAGGAAAAAGTCTAACGGTGTGATATCACACGATCTTGGTGGCCAATCGATCGACCCGAAACGTAAAATGATCTTCTCACCGAAGAATTCTCTCAATAAATATATTGATTGATGCGATGTGTGGGAAGGGGCGGCGTCTTGTTGAAACCAAATGGCGCGGAGATCACGAGCTTCAATTTCAGGCATCAAATAGTCGGCTGTCTTGACGCGATAACGGTCACCATTGACGGTTACGTTCTCACCGGCATCATTTTTGAAGAAATACGGACCGATGATTCCACCGGCCCACGAACCATACCAAAACATTGTTTTTTCTGGATAAAATGACAGCTCTTGATTCCCTTCAGGTTGCTTTTCGTCCCAAATGCGCCAACTTTGCTCGTTTACATACCCATTGAACCAGAAATGGGTCGCTAAACAAAATTTGGCTCGAAAACGTCGGATCTTCTTGGAACTTTTCATGGGCCCATAGAGCGAAGCGAAGTTGCTTGGGAACGTCGAGCGGCTTCAGTTCTTGCATAAGCTGTATTTTGTATGCTTTAAATTTAAGATCTCGACGTAAAATACGCCAAGTCGTTGCATACGTCAGTCCGAGTTGCTATGAACGGCGCCGAATCGACTCTCCACGATCTTCGTGTACACTCTCAGCTACGGCCGATATATTTTCTTCACTGCGTGCTGGATGTGATCTATTCGCTCGAATATTCTCCAATAATCAATGCAGGGTGTCGAGATGGGTAATGGTGTTGCGAATAGTACGCTGAGTAGGCCGATTATGTTGACCATAAGTTTAGCGAAGCAAGCGAAACACAATCTTTACAGAACGTGAATTTTCGTAATAAAGTTGAATGAGTTGTAAACGTTGTTCAGGCGCAAGTCTTCCCATGATGAAATGCTAAACAATACTGAACAAAAATAACATGACAGCTGGACACTGATTGCCTTTTAAGAGAAAGGCACCCTTAACCAACAAGTACTGTTACTCATTTTTGTCTTATCGAATGATCATGTGAAATTCTGATACTCTGATACCAGATACTCTGACTAATGTATTTTTTCTGCACTAGGGCAATCCCCACAAAAAAAGTGGTGTCTGCTACGATTACCTAGATGAATCGTCTTCAATCCACTCGCGACCTTGTTTGAAAATCATTTAGCTGTTCGAAATTCTTTGACTTACGATATTCAAATTCCTCCTCTTCTATTCTATTTACTTTTGGAACTCCCCTCGTGCATGTATACATACTTGCATACACCATGTGCATCTTATGAAGCATCTTGATAATAAAAAGAATGTACATTTAAATATGTTGTGTACATTAAAACTGCTGCATAAAACAATGACTTACATTAGGGATGCTATAAGATACACAATTTTTTTGAATTGTAATAAAAAATGTATTCAAACTTAGCATCCAACAAATCGGTGAAAAAAGCTGGCCAAACCACCAAACCACTGGTCCGGGTTGAATTGCTATGTAAACAAACAGTTCTCATAATTCTAGATCTAGTAGGTTCTATATTCCTATACAACAACATACTATATAGTAATTTAAGATCTGCGGCAAATATGGCTAGACTAAACTTAGTTAGTTGGATAGAAATGGCATCAATAGACTTAGGCCACAGTAGTCCTTTTGAAATATAGACTCGATCACTAAGCTTCACAATTCATCATTAAATAATTTATCTTGTCGTCTGCTATTGTAGATAAACCATCGAGGGAAAAAATTCCTAGATATCGAAGCCAAGCTTTGCCCAAGCCAGGACAGTCGCATAAAATATGGAAGACCGTTTCTTCTTTCTCATCGTTCTTACAGCCACTGCAATGCCTTCTAAAGCGGATTCCCAACTTTCCTTTGCGTCGTCCTATCCTGGCAGAGTGCTGTTAGGAATCCTCTCCAATTCCAGTTTAGCACATTTTGTCTAGTTGTTCTGCAAGTCACAGTTCAAATCCATTGTGTCGTTTGCCCGGAAGAATCTGTTTCTTGGGAACCTCGCCTGGTTCATAATTTTCCTCTATGTCACTGTTAACAGGAACTCAAGTGAGAGTTAGTCAACGCAACTAACAGAAGTTCTAAGCACTTCATCGTGATTTCTATATATTCAGGGGATAGATTTGATAGTGAAAACCAACAATAAGTTGACCCGAAACACACATAATCTAATGGTTTAACCATTCGTTCGGGCTGTGGATATCCCAGGTTCGGATCCAATTTAAGCAAGGGTGTCATGGTAACTGCCTAAAAGTGAGAGTAAACCATTGGCTAGAGTGTCAAAATTTTTTTTCCATTTTCTTTTCCAGGGATTTCCATCATATAATTATTTCTGGCAACAACAGGTGAGCAGGTGCGCCTGTGCTGCCTGGTATGAAACTGTATATTTCAAGGATTTTCGAGTGTCCAAGTTGTTGATTAGATGAAGAGAGAACGGTCTGATTAGTCCAGTAAGTAAGATATTGAGCAATACATTTAAGAGCTCTTTTGGTGTGGTCTTCAGAGCACCACTTATATTAACCATCACTGTGCTTTAAATTTTGTTTATGTGTTTAATATTTGCTACTATTGTAGCGGCTTCCTCAAGAGTAGGCAAAGTTAGTATATGACAGCGAGGTTCAATAAACGAATTCTTTCGACGAGTTCGGACGAGAAGTAAAGGTATGCTTAGTATCGTGCAGGGACTTATTGCTAGCTTAAGTGTGTACGAGTTAAGTCTGAATAAATAGAAATTGAGTCTACTGCAGTACTACAGACCTTAACTGTGTCAGCTCGCCTGATGTGGGTGGTGGTTAGAGTCGGAGCCCGCCATTCACGGGAAGAACATTTACCAAGATGTTGACGAACTCGCTGTGAAAGGCGTTTTTTGGGGGAACCCATAAGTCGTCCTGTCCGGTTAATCTGTTCTGTGGTACTGAAATCAGTCCTTTAGGTTGAATACTTTGTTCCTGATGTGCCTGGGTGGTGGTTCGTCTTCCAGTAGATGTCTGCCAGGATGACTTCCTAGCAGACAATGCTTATGCTCTTTAACTGGAAGCACGAAATGTGTCATTTTGTAGGTGGTACATAGGTGACATCGGAAGTTCACCCGTTGCGGTCCCCAGATCGTTCTTATGAAAGTCATATCATCTGCTTCTCACTAGATGCCGATAATTTCATAAATCGGTGCGCTGTAATTGATGAACAGACGCCTTGTTTTTTTTCCTTTCTTTTCCCCAGGTACTTCGAGCCAGTGATTGCGGCTTTGTACTTTGGTGCCAAACACAGTGGTATGCGGAGTGAAGAAGTGCATGCTATCGAATGTGAATCCCAGTAACTCGGGGTTGTCCTTTGTCGGAATAAATACAAGCGTATAAGTGCTCTTTGAAGTAAATAGTAGTTAGAGAAGCCAAATTTAGGCTAACGAAGATCAAAAGGGGTTTGCTTTTGAACCCAAAGTTTATTTAAAAAAATGGAAATTACTGTGTTAACTGCCATAGAAACGAAATTTAAGAAGATACAACAAAAATCATATATGAAATCTGCCCGACTCACCCAGCCAAAAGTTTTTTTTAGCGATTTTTAACTTTGGAACGCACCTTAAATTGAATGAAAAACAACAGACAGACATACATATGCGCAGAGTTGCATATAATGAATAGCAAAGAAGACTGCAAAAAGAGACGAGATAGTTGCACCAAAATTATGCACATCCGCCGCATAAAGTAAATGTAAAGTAGTGCGCCTACTCGTCTGCCAAACTTGTCATACATAGACACATACACCTTTAATATTGCGAGGCAAATAGATGGGCGTACCAGTGCATACGTATGTAAGAGACGCAACCGGTCAATGAATCAAAATGTAGCGGATGAAAAATATTGTCTTGTGCCTCTGTGATCGCGTGCCACCCAAAGTATGTACCTATGTGTGTATATGGAAAACCCCGACTCACCGACTCTTCGACTCTTCGACTCTTCGACTCTTCGACTCTTGACAGCGCAAACTTAAAGGCAAGCAACGACCAACTTGGCTTTACGCAAAATGTAAATAAAAGCTATTGTTGCCTTTGTTGTTGCTGTTATTCGAAAGATAAGCAGAATTTTCGCTCAACTCATGAGCAGCCAAATGAGTTGCTAGCCGCTTGTTCCCCTGCATATGATAACAAGAAATGACAGAGGGTAGCAAGAACAAGAACTAAAACCGACTTCCCGGCTGGTCCGAGAAGGCTCTTGACATTGAAAACAAACAAACCAACAAATAAACGCAACAAATCCAGTTTGTATGCGCGATGGAGAAGCATTACTGAGGGAGGTCACAATACACAAAATAATGCACATATTAATGTTCTTATGCTCGTATGTACATATGTATGCATTAGCAGGAGGATTTGTGCTTAGTAAAAGTCCAATGTTGCGACAAAAGTCAATTTAGTTGCAGCTGGGACGCATCTCGCGACACAACTAAGAATATTCGCCGTTAGACGATTCGGTCAAATAGAGACTGCGCAACCGGACTACAGTGAAAATTGCATATATACACATATACATCTAATTAATAAAAAAAAAAAAATTAAAATAATTTGAAGAAACAGTACAAGAATGTGGCGCATACTTTTTGCAAGCGCTTTGCTCGCCAGTTGCATTTGTGAAAATTGTGAGTTGCAATAAATGGTAGTAGAAAAAGACGAAGGAGTAGGAATGTGTAATCAATCTGCAGTCAATTTGTTTTATAAAATTTAATTTACATTTTTTTTCCGAAATCATTTTTATCATATTAGCTCTCGCACAGGATGCCCTGCATGGCATTCATTTTCCGATGGAAAACTACGATGATTCGTGTTTTGTCGATGCAGCGAAGAAAACGCGTGGCATTTGCAAAAATCTTGCCGAATGCGGCTCGGCGTTGAGACGTTGGAAAAATCAAAATATTCGACCACAAACTTGTTATTTCAATAAATTCGAACATATAGTTTGCTGTGACATTGAGAGGAGTCCCATATTGGAACCGATTCTATATATGAAACCGATGCAGGTCAAGCGGCGTAGTGAGATGGGTGAGTGCTGTTGTTTGTTTGTAGGTTTTTGAGGTTATGTTTTGTGGATTTGAAAAATTATTTTTCGAACTAAACGAATCTAAGGGCTGCTTTTTTAGAGAGTCTCAAAGAAACTTGCCTAGATAAACATAGGTCATCAAAAGGCATCCATATAAGTTAGGAATTCAAGGAACTCTTGTTGTTTACGCTGACGATGTGGATGTTTCAGTGAGAGGAGAATTTCCGGATACACTCTCCGATCTTATGCAGACAATTCTATATGATATATGTAAATGGCTGCGCCGAATTCTGTGAATTAAACTTAATTGGGAGCAAAACAGAACTTGTGATGTTCACTAGGAAACACATCATACCAAAATTCTCTATCAATAGTGAATGTCACGCTAAAGGGTGATCAATTTCAATGTACCCTACTTTTTTTAATGAAAAAAAACACAGAAAGTTCAAATTCAAATGGGGAATTTTTAATCTCATTCGAAAGAACATTCTTTGGTTTTTCTTTTTTGAAGATTATCTCTTTCAAATGTTGGCCGCGGCTACGTCTCAGATGGTCCATCTATTGCGTCTAATTTGTGACTTGTTCGAGCATTTCGACTGGTAAGCGGCATATGACACGCGTGATGTTTTGCTCTAAAGCCTGAATCAAAGCGAGATTGCCAGCATAGGCTTTAGACTTTACATATCCCCACAGGAAAAAGTCTAACGGTGTGATATCACACGATCTTGGTGGCCAATCGACCGGCCCAAAACGTGAAATTATCTGCTTACCGAAGTGTTCTCTCAATAAATTCATTGATTGATGCGATGTGTGGGAAGTAGCGCCGTCTTGTTGAAACCCAATGTCACCGAGATCACGAGCTTCAATTTAAGGCCATCAAATAGTCGGTTATCATGGCGAGATAACGGTCACCATTGACGGTTACGTTCTCACCGGCATCATTTTTAAAGAAATATGTGCCGATGTTTCCACCGGCCCACAACACACCAAACCGTTATTTTTTCTGGATGAAATGACAACACTTGAATCTCTTCAGGTTGCTATTCGTCCCAAATGCGGCAATTTTGCTTGTTGTTTGTCGGATATTCTTGGAACTTTTCCCATAGTTCGAAGCGATGTCGCTTGGGAAGGCCGAGCGGCTTCAATTCTTGCATAATCTGTATTTTGTAAGCTTTCAATTTAAGATATCGATGTAAAATGCGCTAGGTCGTTCCATACGTCCATATGAGTTGCTGCGAACGGCGCCGAATCGACTCTCCACGGTTTTCGTGTACACTCTCAGCTACGGCCGCTATATATTTTCTGCACTGCGTGCTGGATGTCGTCTAACCGGTCGAATATTATCCAATAATGAATGCTGGGTCTCAAGATGGGTGATGGTGTTGCGAATAGTACGCTCAATACACTGATTATGTTGTCTATCAGTTGAGCAAAGCGCGGGAAACACATTCTTTACAGAACGTGAATTTTCGAAATAAAGTTGAATGTTTTGTAAACGTTGTCCATTCGTAAGTCTTTCCATGTTGAAATGCCAAACAATACTGAACAAAAATAACATGAGAGCTGGACACGAGTTACGCGTGATTTGTCGAAAAAAGGCTATTGAATAAAGTGCCTCTACTTGGATCGCCCTTTATATTATTATTAGGGGAGAAATCGAGTTACTTAAGAATAACACCAGAGAGGAAGTTCTCATGGTGGCCTAATTTAGAAGATATCTTAAGGAAGGCTGCACTAGCACATTGTACTTGTAAAAGGGGCAGTTGTTGACTTTCGGTATATTAGTCTGATAGCAAATAATAGAAAATAATTACGCAGTAAAGTTTATGGAAAATTTAAAAAGAACGCGACTAGAATTTGTATCATTTGTGGCGCTCTTGGAACAACACCGACTCAGGCACTAAATGTAATACTGTATATACTGCCAATAGACTTATACTGCATTACGCTGATTGAACCTTGCCTACTAGTAATCTGTAATAAGGGATACTGGTTTCCTTTAAATGTTACTAACCGATGGCAACTCAAGCTCATTTCTTCGAATGGTTCCGACGAAAATAATATGGTAGTAGTGTTTGTGCAGGTTGATAAATGTGAAAAGATGATCTGCACTCTGACCGTTTCGTCTACTTGTTCAGTGGAGATCTGCACACATGACTTGATTTTAGTTTTTTTTCTTCTTCTTATTTTTCTCATTTCCCTTCGTCTATGTACGATTTAACCTTTGCTCTCCCATAAATATTTGTTCCAAATTAAGTGAGATAAACAAAATAATTTAATTTATCTACATTAAAGTGCCATCTTGACTGTGATTTAGAAAGATCCATGCTCATGCATATACCCATCCAATTTCTCCAATTTTCCCATTTAATTGCACCGAGATCCTTATCAACGGCGTGCAATAAAATAATTGTCTCTGTTTAAATGCTCATAATTAAATTCAATTGGTTGTGTGTGTGACGACAAGAGTGTTGCGCCATGAACTACATACACACATATGTTATCTGTAGATGGGCATATGGGCAATATGCGCTTTTTCTATATATTTTCACATATTGTACTTGCATATGTATGTACATCTTTAAAACCATTATTATTGCTACTTAGAAGACTTCCTGACTGATAGATATACATATCTATATACACATGGTGCAATAGTAAAGTCGTTGTGTACATATAAATATGTATGTAGATATGTATGTCCATGCAAAGGTTTCTGAACAAATCAAATCATTTTTTTTTTTTTTTGATTATGACGAATCTCAAATGCCTCAAAGTAATTGTTGTGAATACAAAATTCGCCTCATAAACGGGTAATGGATATGTGCAAGTAGATGGAAATTGGTATGCAATTAAACCAAGAGAGTAGGAGATAGAGTGGGGGGTTAAGCATAAAATATATACAGTACTTAGTGTCATTACTACTTCGAAACTCGTCTATAGAATATTGGTCAAGCTTCAATCCTATTTTGCCACCTAACAAGTAAAATCTCAATATATATACATTTTGCGGTGCAGCGTTTTCCGGCCGAGCTCCTCCTCTAAATGGCGATGAGCGTCTTGATGATTTTCCAAAAAAAATGGCAAAACCTATATCATATTTTTCAAGCCACCACCGATGGCTGATGGATTATTATGAAGAGCTTCTTATTGCATGTCAGAATACACTTTTTACAATATTCCTGCCGGGGGCGACCCAAAGCAGAAACAAATTTTCTATGATTGGTAACATATGTATACAAAGGTGCTTTGTAAGTCAGTGAATTTTTGAATAAAATATATTTTTTTCACTTTATTTCCCAGCATATTCTCCTTTGAGTCCAGCATTTTTTCCCCCAATTTTTGAATTCCTTTCAAATAATAGGTTTTTTCAAGGTCCTCAAAATAAGCATTTGCCTTAACATACCTCTTCATTCCACCCGAATCTCTTACCGCTCAGTCATTTCTTCAAATTTGTAAACAAGAAATAGCCGTAGAAGGTTAAAGCTTGAGAATATTATGGATTTGGTAGCAGTTCGTAGTCCAATTTATGGATTTTTGCCTTTATAGCTGCGTACATGTGCACCCGTGCATTGACCTGATGGAACTGGAATTTTTCACCCATCTCCTCAAGAGCTCTGAGTATAATTCACCAGTGATCGTTTTACCTTTTCGATGTGAGTTACACCTCGTACATCCCAAAAAATTGTGGTCATGACCTTGTTAGCCGACAGACCAACCTTGGCCGTCTTTGGTGCACGTTCACGCGGAGAAACTCCCTACCTTGATTGTTTTTTGGTCTCAGGTGTAGCGTGGTGGATCCATGTTGCGTCTACAGTAACAAATCGACGCGAAAATTTGTGTAGATTGCGGTTGAACATCGTGCTTATGGTCGTGTGTGATCGCGGCACCCATCGCGCAGATAACCTTTTCCTGTCCAAATATTCTTGTAAAATGTGATGTACCTGTTCAGTGGAGCTGCCTACAGCCTCAGGCAACTCACGCACTTTAATTCTTCAATCGTCCAATATCGCTCCATAGATTTTATCGAAGATTTCTGGCGTGACGACCTCTTTTTGGCGACCTGAATGTTCGGTGTCTCTTGTGCTGGTACGACCCCATTAGAACTCAGTAAACCACTTTTTAAGCATTGAAATGGATGGTGTAGAGGCTTCATAGTATTTATAAAGTATTTTCTTGATTTCGGCAATGGTTTTTACGCAAAAATAATGTTTATTCAGCACACGAAATTCGATTTTTTACAATTTCGTTAAAATTCACGAAATCGTCTGCTTTCAATGGTTGTCAAACACCAACTAAATGGCGGGGTTTCCTTAAAATAATGTAAAGCAAACCAGTAATCGATAACAGTTGACTAGAGCAGTGTTGTATTTACAGTAATTGTAAGGCAAATTAAAAAAGTCTCTGACTTTTCGAACATTCTTCATAAGTCTGTTACCTAAGCGATCCGCTTCCTCTAAACGGGGCCACTCTTCAGTGAAGAATGTCAGAACTACTGAAAGTTACGTTATTTAAGCGGATGAAAAGTACATATATCCATATTGATTCCTGAGGAGGGTACGAAATTAAGTTTAATGGAACTACTGACACAACAGAAATTTCAAAGTAAGCTTACCGCCTTGCCTCAGTCTTCTTCATCCAAGGTGGCATAAGCACCAAGCGCGCGATTATAACCGAATCAATAATAGTGCGATCGTCGTTTCTTATCCTCCTAGATAGACGACAATTAGAAACTCCAAACGCAGACCGGTCTTTCTCCACCATATCTAAATAGAATAATTTCAAAGCTGGAGAGGTTTCATCCATCTAGACGACATGACCTAGCCAGCGTAGTCGCTGCCTCTTAATTCACTGAACTATGTCAATGTCGACGTGTATCTAGTACAGCTCATCATTGCATCGTCCGCAGTATTCGCTGTCGCCCTTACACCCACAAAACTTTTCGCTCGAAGACTCATAGCAGCGAGTCGTCAGATATTGTCATTTTTCACTTTTCTTCAGCACAAAGTAAGACGAAAATGTTGAGTGACTTGCAGAGTTTTGTCTTTGTTTGTCGAGAAAGGTATTTATTTTTCAGTTGGAGCCACTTAGTGGCAAGAGTGATTCTGCGTTGGATTTCTAGGCTGACATTGTGTTGATGCTGGTTTCAAGATAGACGAAATCATCTACGACTTCAAGTTCAAAATTGTCAAAAGTGACGTAGGATCTATGAGGAGAATGTGCTGATAGCTTGCTTGATGGTAGGAGATTTTTCATCTTGTCATCATTCACTACGACCAGGCCGATACGCCTAGCTTCCTTGTCATCAGCTCACAGCGACAAATCACGTTACACATCAATAATCCGCGCAGGAAATCAGATCTTCTGAAATCTATCAATGACATAAGTATACAAGTAGAAAGAGCACAAATCCAAAGTAGAGCTAGAGTAGTAAAGTTCATTCAAATTCTCTAAGAGAGACAAAGTAATTTTGAATATAAATATTTTATCATCTATTTTCCCTTCTCTCCAACAGAATGCGAATCTCAACAAGGTAGCTTTCATATAGCCGTGGCAAATGGTCAACCAGCTGCGCCCAAAGAATTCCCCTATATGGTAACCGCAGGAATAAGACGCACAAAATTATATGCTCAAAACACTTGCTAATGTTTAAATGTGAATTTTCACTTTATTTACTTGTATTTGCAGGCCGCAGTGGGTTGGCTATCGAATACGGACAAAAGCAGCACATTCTTTTACTGCGCCGGCGTTCTAATATCACCGAAATTCGTCTTAACAGCGGCGCATTGCACCGGTTTGGGCGGGTAAGATGGTGTAGAGAGAAAGAGAGAGAGGGGGAGAGTGGTGAAGGAGAGAGAAAGAGGAGGGAGAGAATGAGAGCATCAGTCCAACTGCACTTTAAAACCACCTTTTCATTATTTTCAGGCAATCACCGACATCAGTACGCATCGGTGGCACCAACTTAACTGATCCGAGCACGCCTAATATACCCATCAGGAGGATTATCGTACATCCAGCTTATAGAAGTGGCGCTTCGTATAATGATATTGCTTTATTGGAATTGGCGCAGGATGTTAGGTTGGCAATACTTAAGCAGCTGTAGCCTCTGTTAGAAGTTTATTTACAAATTCATTTTTTATTCTTAGTGCAATTCCGGCTTGCCTCTGGACCCAGTACGATGTGCCCCATCACAATGTAACTGCACTCGGTTATGGACATACACAATTTGGTAGCTATTCATAACTGAAGTTTTTATAAATTCTCTCTAAATTTCTCCTTCTCATTCTTCAGGCGGTGCCAGTTCGAATGTTCTACAGAAAGCCGTCATTTTCGTAGTGCCCAACGATGCCTGCCAACGTTATTATATGCCGGATGAGAATATTTTGCAGCAGGGCTTGGCGAATACCCAGTTATGTGCTGGTGATCAGGAAAATCGTCGTGATACTTGTCAGGTGTATAGCCTGACAAAGAGTTTGAAAAGTTCCTCTTTTCATAAATATTCTGCTTACAGGGTGACTCCGGTGGACCGCTGATTATGAAAGTCGATCGTGACATTACCTATTCCTATGTAGTGGGCATAACCTCTTTTGGGCAAGCTTGTGGTGGCGCACCACCGAGCATTTACTCACGAGTTTCGGCGTACATTGATTGGATCGAGGATATTGTTTGGCCGATAGCACAGTTGAGTGGTTTCGGTGTTAACGGCTGATAGCTGCTGTGGTGGAGTAATAATTATGTAGTAGTTGAAAGAGATTATTTACAATAATAAAAATACATCATACACATTAGCTTTGGCTACTTCTCTACTTTCTACTTTCATTGCAATGTTTCTAACGAAAATTAAATAAATTCTCCAATCCACAGCAGCCACACAAGGCGAAACCAATGGGATATATACTGAAAGGAGATTAAAATTTGTTGTTATTGTTGTATTAACCACAAAAACATTCTCCAACTTGGTTTTCGGGGAATATTGCGGGAGTAATAGTCCTTGACCGGCTAAATATCGGGGTCGTTCCAACAGTCGCGGTAACTATTTGATGAGTTTGAGTCTTTATACGGAACATAAAGTTACTCTTGAGGTATAAAGAGTCAGGATATTAGATCATTAGGTCCCACAGGTTAATAGAGTGTTGTTAGCTATTAGTTAGGAGAAATCAATCATTTCTTGTGTCGCCTTTAAGTCTCCTTTTCCCAAACCTTACTTTTTAGATATAGAAACAGATAAGATGAGACACTTATCGTTTATATTGTCGGAAGGATGCATCAACGACTCCCGACTATGCCTCTGTAAGGCAACCACTGCAACACCCGTTCGTAAGCCCCCTATGTCTTATTAAATTCTTAAGGGTACTGGGGCCATACGGAAAACTTGCATAAATACGAACGGCGCAATAGACCAAAGATCCTCTTCCATCTATCTCACACTACCGTTGGGAACACAAAACCAAAACAAAGTATCGAAAGTGAGTTGGGCATTAGATGAAGTCAAGCGGTCAAGCAAAGAAGCTAGCTGAGCATATTTTGGATGGAGCACGGCTGTCGAATGTCACTCCCAATAACTTTTGATTATTGACTGTCGGAGAATGTACACGTATATAATTGATATTGATACACAGAACTAGCCAGCGCTTTTTCTTCTAGTCGGATCGCTTTGGATTTCGTCAACAAGTGTATGGAGTTTCTGACAATGGGGAAATGGGAAAGAATAGAGGTTATCAATATCGGCTAAACCGGGCAGCCATTGGCATAAGTGATTGAAGAGACTCCCTCAGCTAGTGAACTTCGCGACATAAAAATTAAACAATACTGCGATTCGCAAATTAAATATTTATAAAATGTATTTAAAAAAAATTTTTAATTAAATGCTTTTTTATTATAAAGTTTGAACCTTGGCATTTTATGTGAAACACTACATCATTCAAATGACCGCCTCGTGAATTTTTGCAAACTTCAATCCATTTGGGATAATTTTCGACCACTTTTTCGCACATATTGGGTGACAGGTTAGGCATAACTTGACGAATGACCAAAAAATTCCAACGGTGTCAAATCGCAGGATCTCGATGGCCAATTGACATCACCAAGACGAGAGCAGACGCAACCGATATATTTCACTCGAAATAAAGCCATATTCGCTCTTGTTGTGTGGCATCTGGCACCATCTTGTTGGAACCATATATTGTCCAAGTGGTGTTCTTCAATTGCAGGCCAAAAAAAAAAGTCGGTTATCATTTGACCATAACGCTCTGAATTGGTAGTGAGTCTCGCATTTCACATCTCCTAACCAAAGAGCGCACCAGACAGTAAGTTTTTTTGGTGTAATGGCATTTCTTTAATTATTTGAGAATTTGCGGAGCCCCAAATGCGACAATTCGGGATACGTAAATAATCCATCGAGTGAGAAATGTGAAAAATCGCGGTCTCCTGGTTGAATGGTCAGCTGCTAGCATTAGTTGTTGTGTGAGCTGGACCTTATATGGATTTCGATGTAAGTCCAAGTGTAAAATACGTCATAATATGCCATAAGAAAGTCCCAGCTCTTGAGACAAATCGCCATTTTCTTCCGTCGAAGCGTGGGCGCACATCAGTGATATGTTAAAAAAAAAATCCCTCTTTAACGTCGATTATGGCAAGACTAGTTCGTCCAGCAGGTGAAGGTTTCGCTCACTGTTTTCTTTGATTACAATCGTGTGGTGCATCATGAGTTCCTGCGTCAAAAGGTCGTACAGTTAATAAGGAATACTACAAGGCAGCTATGCAACGTTTGCGTGAAGCAATACCGCGCAAACGATCGGAATTGTGGAAAATTGTGAATCGTGGATTCTGCATCACGATAATGCACCAGCTCAGCTCACACATCAATGCTTATTCGTGTTTTTTTGGCCAAAAATTGAACCGTATTTACCAGATTGACTGGCTCCCTGCGACTTCTTCCTATTCCTAAAACTAAAGAAAGCGGTGAAAGGATAAAGTTTTGCCATGATTGATGGGATCAAGTCAGAATCGAGGAAAGAGCTGATGGCCATACCGAAAAAGCGCACTGGAAAAAGCATTGGCACAAGTATATTACATCCGAGGGGGATTACTTTGAAGGAAACAAAATAGATATTGTTGAATAAATAAGTATTTTAAAAAAAAAAATTAAAATTTCCTTTGAACACACCTAGTGTGTACTTGTATATGGTCACTGAAGTACAGAAATAATTTGAGGAATATTGAAGATAATTAAAAGACGTCTTTTAGTTTTTACGTATACCTAAAATAATTAGGTGACTTTTCAAAACTTTTATTGATTTTTTTGTTACGCTTTACTTGGTAAACTTATTTTCTTTTTTCTTTGAATATTTTCTAGCGTATTTTCATTTATATGAATTTTACATTTTTATACAATGTTTTTTGTTAATTTTTTTTTCTTTTAAGTTACGTTAAATAAAAATTTTAAATTACACGAACTAATATTTATATATTAATAATATATTTAATGATTTTTATGTATGTATATGTAGTATATATATATATATATATATATATTATATTTATATTTTTTTATTTATTTATATATATATAAGTAAAATTACAAATTTCACATATTCATTAACGATCTTTTTTATATTTTATATTTTATATTCATCTGCAAATATCATACTGCCGACTTTCGCACTATTTAACTAAACTATATATAATATATATATATATTTAATATCTATATATATATGCAATTATACATATGTATGTATGTATATAAATATTCACTTGTCGACTCGGTAGAGTTGCGTGTGTATGCGCAGGTGTGTGTGTGGTGTGATTTTGAGTTTTGAATTTGTTGTTGGACAATAACGGGTATTCGTGGAAGGAAAAAATACAAATGTTGTTGTTGTTGTTTTTTTTTCGAAAGACAATTTTTGGCGCTTTATTTTTCTATATTTCAAAATCATATTCCTTTTCTTTCGTTTACTGCTGTATTATCAATACAGCAAATAGTATCATCATCATCATCATCACACATACATACTCACTAACGTACATACATGCACTTTTAGTTAAATTATTGCTAATCGAGAGCGAGAAAAAAAACATTTCTTATTTTACTCATTTTTATTTACAACTAAATAATTGTTTTTTGATGTTTATATGTATGTATGTACCGTACCAACTGCAGTTTTATTCTTATCCACGTGGTAGTAGGTAAGTAGTAGTATGTGTTTTACTTGTACAGCTGTATGTGTACATATAGCCGCCTATGTAAGTAACATTATTTTCGAATTATTTATTTATATATGTATTTCGGGGAGGGGGGAGAGAGAAGGGAGGATTTTGAACATGTTGTGTTGGGTCTTCGGAGTTTCGTTTAAATATTTTTAGTAGTTGGTTTTACGAATTCATTAAAGGTTTATTGTATTTTGTTTTTAGTTTTTTTTTTACACACTAAACGTAATGAAATGCTACCGCACACCTTACGTTGCCTTGCGTTACGTTAAAGCTAATGCAGCGCATAATTTGTTGAAAAGTGAGTTTGCATTTTGCTTTGCTTCTTCTTCTTCTTCTTCTTCTTGTTGTTATTCATTTCCCTAATTTATCATTTCTCCGATTTTTCTTTACTCAGCCGAGCGTAGGGCATCTTGTGCCAAAAGCCAATTCAATTAAGTTTTATTGTATTTGTTTTTTGTATATTGTTTAAAGCTAACGGTAATTTTAAGTTTTCTTTTTTTTTAGACTTAGCTGCGATTGGGTTTGTGTTTTAATAACTGAACTTTTGCAATCAAATATTTTCGGTTTCACTTAATAATCATTTTGATTTTTAATTTAAAATTTGGTTATCTAATAACTGCCTGAAGCTGTGGATAATTTCTATAAAATTAATTTTATGGAGACATTTTTCAGCCAAAAAATTATATCTATTTATATTGAAGCTCCGTTGCACAAAACGTTGCGGTAATTAAAAGCAATAGTTAATGGAAAAAAAAAAAAATTTATTATAAATGGTTAGAATTTACTGGTGGTGGTTGTTGCTATTGTTAACCGAGTGTGTTAATGCAAGCAAAACACTATGCAATATTCAAGAGATGGAAATTATTAGGAATGAAAAATTGGTTCCAAAGGATTAAGGAGCGAAAAAAATAATCGAACAAAATTTAAAACAAATTTGAAACTAAAAAAAATGTAAAAATAATCGAAAAAATTAAAGCAAATCTTCTATAAAAACAATTTAAAACAAAAAACCCTTTAAATAAAAATTATCAATTAAAAAATAAAAATTAAAAATAATAATTTAAAAATAAAAAATAATAATTTAAAACAATAATTAATAATTTGAAAAAAAATTTATAAAAAATTAGAATTAGAAAAAAAATTAAAAACTAATAATATAAGAAATTAAAAAATTAGAGAAAATTCATCAAAAAAAAAAAAATTATCTAACAATAAGACAAAAAAAATTACAAATGACATCAAAAACAAAATAATGATTAAAAAATAACAAAAAAAATTTAATTCCTAAAAAGAACCACTAAAACAAATTATTCAATAGTTCATACAAAAAAAAAAATTTTTTTTGAAACTAAAAAAGATATGTTGTATAACGAAGATATTAAAATAAAAAAAATTTAAGAAAAAATTTAAAAAAAAATTAAATATTAAAAACTTCAAAAATTTAAATTTTCTTTAAAAAATCTAGAATTAAAAAAAAATTAGATTAATTAAAAAATTCAAAATTAAAAAAAAAACCTAAAATAATCAAAAAATTAAATTTTTAACATTTTCCATAAAAAAAATTTTTAATCAATAACTAAAAAAATCAAATGAAAAAAAATTAAAAAAAAAACTATTATTAAAAAAATTAATTTAAAAAAATATTGAAGACACAAATTTATTGATTAAACATAAACATAAAAATGCACAAGAATAAGTTTTTAAAATTTTAAAGAGAAATTAAAAAAAAATACTTTAAGCAAATTTAATAAAAACATTAAGTAAAATATTAATAATTAGAAAATTCTGTAAAAATTAGGCACTTTGAAAAGTTGTAAATGTATGCACATGAAATTGAAAAACAAATAATTAAAAATCATGAAAAATATTACAATAAATTTAAAAAAGACAAATTCAAGAAAAATTAATTTGAAAAATAGTTAACTAAAAAACCAATATCAAAAAATTAAAAATAAAACATTAAAAAAAAGTTTAAAAAAAAAAATTAAAAAAAAAATTAAATAAAAATATTAAAAAATAACTTTTTAAATTAAAAAAATTTATTTATATAAAAAAAAATTAAAAAAATTAAAAATAAAAATAAATAAAAATAATAATAAAAAATTTTATTATTTTTATTTATTTTTATTTTTAATTTTTTATTTTTTATTTTATATACATATATATGTATAAATTTTATTGTTTTTTTTTAAATTGATTTTTAAATGATCACAATATATATATATATATATATATATATATATATATATATATATATATATATATATATATATATATATATATATATATATATATATATATATATATATATATATATATATATATATATGTAAAGGGTGTTTTTTATAGAGGTATAGAACTTTAAGTTGGCATTACTTTTTGAGATAGCGACCGATTTAACAGCTGTCAAGTGATTTATTCTCAGTTTGGTTTGGCAATTCATCATGAATAGACTCAACGATCATCAAGTAAAGCGTAGATTCGTCGAATGGGCCCAAAACGAGATTACCATTGTTCCCGATTTTCATAAGCGAATTTTGTTTAGCGATGAAGCTTACTTCTGGTTGAATGGCTACGTCAACAAACAAAACTGCCGCATTTGGAGTGAAGGTAATCCTCAAGTGTCTGTTGAAAAACCGTTACATCCAGAAAAACTGAATGTTTGGTGCGCTTTATGGGCTGGTGGAATCATTGGTCCACACTTTTTCAAAAAAGATGGTGGCCAGAACGTTACAGTCAATGGTAATCGGTATAGAGCCATGATTGCTAACTTTTTCATTCCTGAATTGAATAACCATGATTTCCAGGAGATGTGGTTTCAACAAGACGGCGCAACATGTCACACAGCTCGTGCCACAATAGATTTATTGAAAGACACGTTTGATGACCGCCTAATTTCACGTTTTGGACCTGTGAATTGGCCTCCAAGATCTTGTGATTTAACACCGCTAGACTACTTTCTGTGGGCCTATGTAAAGTCATTGGTCTATGCGGATAAGCCACAAACGCTTAACCATTTGGAAGACAACATTCGCCGTGTTATTGCCGATATACGGCCACAAATGTTGGAGTCATCGAAAATTGGACGTCCAGATTGGACTACATCTGCGCCAGCCGTGGCAGAAATCATATTTAAAATGTAATGCCATAAGATTATCTTTCGTTCATTCATGTCAATCGAATAATACATCGTTGTTTTATTGCAACTTAAAGTTCTATACCTCTATAAAAAAACACCCTTTATAAAGAATACATTTTAAAAAAGAAATTGAAAAATAGTATTGAAAAAAATTCCTAAAAATTTGAGTAAGCAATTAAAACTCAAATTTGCAAACGTCTGAAAAATTATGTAACTTTAAAATTTAAATTAATAAATACATGTACATGGAACTGAAAAACAAGTGAACATGTTCAAATTGTGATCATTTAAAAATCAATTTAAAAAAACAATATTTTTTTTTAATTAGTTGAAGGAAAATAATGAATTAAGAAATTAATTAAACGGTTGACAATTCGTTGCAAACTTATCTGACAATATCAGAAAATAATTATTAAAAGAAAATTATTAAAAAATAATTTTAAAAAAATAATTAAAAAATAATAATTTAAAAAATTATTAAAAAATAATAATAATAAAGAAATAATTAAAAAATTATTATTAAAAATAATAGTTTAAAAAAAGGAACTAAACAAATTTATTTGCAAATTTTAAAAGCAATTAAATGACATAAAAAATTTGGAATTAAAAAACTAAAACGTCAAAATAAAATTTGAAATTTAAAATTTGAAACGAAAATCTTAGTTTAAGAAAAAAAATTATAATTGTCTGATATTAATAAAATTACTGACACTATTAAAAGAAAAAAATAATTAGTGTAACTTTAAAAACACGTGCATGCAAATTTATATTAAAAAAATATTACTAACAAATTAACAATTTATCAAAAAATGTCTGTTTAATAAAAGAAAAACAAAATTGTGTAACTTTAAAAACAAGTACGCATTTAACAAAGGAAAATATTTTATCCAAAAAAAAAAATTAATAAATAAAAATGATAAGTACAAAAAAATAAATTAAAATATTCAATTTGAATATTCTTAATAAATAAAAAAAAAATTTATTTAAAAAAAATGTTTAAAAAAATTTTTTTAATTAAAATTTAATAATTGATTTAAAAAATTCACGCATTTTTTTTTAATTAATTACTTGTTTGACTTTAAAAATATACAGATATAAGCACATAGTATTGAAAAATAAATGAAAATTTACAAGGAAGATATTATCAGTTTAAGAAAATATTAATTTTCATATTTTTAACTCGAGTCTTAATGGAATTATCGATTTGCTATTGAATTTATTTAAGTATTAGTTTTTTAATTTATAATTTTAATAATTATTAAGTAAAACTTTTTATGCGCTAAATACATAATTCTGCAACTAATCAAAGACAACTTCTAAAAATTATGGCAGCGAAAAAAATTTCTAAAACTTTCAAATACGCATTTCTACCGCAACACAAACGTATTTATGTATTATTATAATTATTATTTTTTTTTTTCAATACAAACCACAACAACAACGCTAATAGCTTAAAAAATGTTAAAATGGCAAAGGTACAGAAAATTTATTAACACAATAAAAAAAATTATGTTGTACTCTTATATGAATGAGCAGTTTAAAAAGAGAAATGACAATTTGGCAGCAAATAATAGTAAGAAGAAAAGTCGAAATGTGCTCCAAAAGCAATTCTTCCGTGTTGTTTCGAGCTTTTACGAGAAGAGAAGAGAAGAGAAAAAAAAGAAAAAATTTTGGTTGAATTCTTCTTCTTCATCATTCCCTTTTTGACTAGCGACGACGCTTCGTACCTTAAAAATACTACTACTATTGTCTATTACCAACATATGTACATATTTATATGGATCATATGTGTAGTAATGTGTATGCTTATAATTAATGCTTAAATTAAATTAGACGGAATTTCACAGCTTAACTTAAATACTAAATTAAATAGTAATAATATTATTATTTTACAAGTTTTTATGAAGGGAAAAAAAAAACAATCAAAACTTAATTATAAAATGTGGCGTTAAAAGAGAAAAAAAAGAGAAAAACAAAAAAAAAATCGCAAATTGCACAGCGGAAACCCCATTTTCATAGCCGCAAAAGTTTTATCTAAAAAAAAAAAAAATTAATTTGTCATAAAGACTTGTATTATATACTTCTTCTTTGTCATACATGCTGTGCAAGTGGCAGCTGTCAGTCACTGCTACAAAACAGTTGGACAGTGTTTCAAATACCCTTTCTTTCTTTACTTTCTGCCCTACTTTTCATTTACAGTAATTATTTTGTGTTTTTTATTTTTGATTTCTGTTGCAAAATACTATAGTTTGTTTGTGTACATACATATATATGTGTGAGTGTGGGAATATTGATAGTACAGCGCATTATCTTAAGTGTTTAATAATGTTAACAGCTAATTCCATGGATTTTCATAATCAAGCAAGTGATTCTTGATGGTGCGTGGGAAGGAGGCTAAGTCTTTTTTAGAGAACGCAAAATTAGAATTAAGTGAAAACACAAACAAATACACATATTAAAATCATTTTTACACATTATTACCTTTTCTGCTACCTATTTTTTTTTTTTTGAAGATTTTCTTGATTATTTTCACAGTTATTACATTTTTTAGTGCCTTCTTCTAGCATAAAACAACAACGTTTTCACACGGATAACTGTCATTTCAAAAAAACAAAAAAAAATCCATTTCAAAATTAAAATAAAAGTGAGTTTTCTTTGTGTAAACGTAATAATAGTTAATTATTAATTATAACAATATTCTTTTTTCAACATTTTGTTTTCTTGACATTTTTTTAACTATGAATATATATGTATAAATTATTAATGGTTGCTGAGTTAGTTATTTTTAGGTTCTTTTTTGCGGAAATTATAAATATACGTATAACAACTGGGTCAGGTTGATTCCTTGCGAGGGAGTGGGGGAGTTGGTGCTGCTTTCAACGCAGACAAAAAAAATCCAACCCATGCATATGTATGTTTTTTTATATACATAACTATATGTCACTTGCGTTAAATTTCATTTATACATATATATACACAAATTTTTGTATAATTTTAATGTTTTTTTTTGTGTTTTAAAGAAAATTAATATTTATAATAATAATAATAATAATAATAATAATAATAATAATAATAATCATGGTAATAATATTTTATATGTAAACAATTCTTGCACTTAATTAGCTAATGGCTTGCTTATGGTTAAGTAAAAATCTTTAATTTATATATATGTATATATTTTAATTATTATTGTGAAACTTAGCAATTAACGAAATGTGTAAAAATTAACGACTGTATTTATATAAGTATGGATGTATGTGTGTATGCGAGTACGTAACTAGATTAGGATATTGGATTTTTGATTTGTATATTTCTTTCATGTCATCGCTGTTTGGTGTTTCATTGCAACTTAAAAAGTAAAAGGAAAAAAAACTAAATAAAAATGATTTGCCTCCCGTAAGCTAAAATTCTATGTTCCCGTTGTGGTGAAAAAAAAAATAATTTGAAGAAAAAAATATAAACAAAAATTTTAATTAAATACTTAAAAACCCTTAATAAACAATATTCTGCATATTCAAACTGATCGAACTCATGAAAACGTTGAGATTTGTTAAATTAGCACGTTTTCGAAAATGGCGGACAGGCATCCGGGCAGCAAACGTTTTTTTTCAGGCAATACAATTAAGAAAAGGTAAAAATGGTAAAATATTTATAATGAAGAAAACTACTGCAGTTAACATTATATTGAAAATTGAAAGCATTAAAAAAATTAAAATTTAAAAAATTAAAAGAAAAATAAAAATTTGAAAAAAAAAAATTTTATTTGAAAAATTAAAAAATTAAAAATATTTTTAAATTTGAAAAAAAAAAAAAAATTAATAAATTACTTATTTAAATTTTAAGAATTAAAATTTTTTTTTAAAATTTGAAAAAAAAAGAAATTTGAAACTAGAAAAAAAAATTTAGTACTTTTGAAAAAAAAAAAGTTAAATTTTTAAATCAAAAATTCTACTGCAAGTCAATAATAAATTATTAAGAATAAAATCAAAACAATTATTGAAATGTGCCAAATACTGCTAAGTTTAGTGAAAAATTTACAATTTCTGCAGTAAAAAGATTCTAAAATGAAATCATCAATTTTACAATTTTTTAAAAATCAATTAAAAATTGTGCAAATGTTTACAAATCAATTCAAATTACTTTAATCACACCCACTCTACTAGTTCTTTAATATTGAGTTATTTAAAGTTCCAGCCAAAAAATAGGCAACGAAAATATATCGATTTTGCATGCTTGCGAGTTTTCAAATGTTTGCAAACTCACTTTTTCGAACGTTAAAATTTTTCAAAATACTTTTTTTTTCAATATTCATATACAAATAATGCGACACAGTGCAAAATTTTTAAAATAATTAAATTAAAAAAATTACAATTTTATCATAAAAGAATAATATTCATCAAGTTTATGAGTAAAATGCTTGCCAGGATGTCGTTTGTGCCCTTCTTCTCGCTACAACACTTCCCACTATTATTTTTCAACACTACTTTATGCGTAATTTAAAATTTAATTCTTGTCTAAAAATTTTTGGGGAAAAAATAAATGAAAAAAAAAATATTATTCAAAGGAATGAGTGAAACTCTACTTAATTTGTTGAGAGAAAAGTCACAACGCTACCACATGCGCGATTCGCTCTCTGACTTTAAAATAATTGAATTCATTTCACCGCCTACCGTCACATAATCTACAATACTCGTATACAGAGTTTAGCGTACATATGTATGTAATGACAATTTTCACTTCAATTTCAATTTTTCTAAACTGAACAATTAGCAAAACGAGAAAAGTTGAAGTTGAAAGCATTTCAAAATATGCTTGATTTGTGCCTGCCTTTTGCCTGTTTCTATGCGCTCATGTGTGCATACGTATGTGTATTTGTAGCATTATTATTAAAATTTTGTTCGTTTAATATCACATGAAGCTATTGCTGCTGCTGCTGCGCTGGTAAATTTATGTATGTACATATATGTATATATATTGGAGAAGCTCCTCTTCATCTGCTTCTTCTTCATCTTCTCCTTTCTATGAGTTTTACTGAATATTTCTACCAGTGCAATTTGGGGCTCACATACATTAAGAATTTGTGTTTTTTTTTGTGATGGAGAAAAAATTAACTTACATACTACTACATTTTTTTTGTTTTTGTTTTTGTTTTTGTTTTTGTTTTTGTTTTTGAAAGCATCTTCATTGCATTACATTCGTACATACATATGTAATATGATATATATTTGAAATGTTCATTTCTTTTCTTCTAACTAATATAGCAACTAATAGCATTCATTAAACGTAATTAAATACTAATAACGGTTGAGGAGTAAGTCTTCATATAATTTTTTATTCATCTGTGTTCTTTTCCTTCCTTCCTTTCCTTCCTTTCCTTCCTTTTTTCTTTTTTTCTCAGTTTTTAACATAATCCCATAGTAAGCACATTTTCCTCATATCATTTTGCTACATGTTTCTTTCCATTATTGTAGGCATTTCTACATACATATATCTTTCAATTTTGCATTCTCTTCTCTTCTTATTATTACCACACACATTTCAACTAGTAAAAGTTTAACTTTTTTAAGGATATTGCTCTAGAGCATACGTCTCACTCAAACTATTTCTATTTCTCTTACTCTCTCTATCTCTCTCTATCTCTCTCTATCTCTCTCTATCTCTCTCTATCTCTCTATCTCTCTATCTCTCTTCCCCGCGCTGGCGTGCTCAATAACTTTCCTAATGATCTACACTTCAACTTTTCTGCTTTGCTTAGCCGCAAGTTTTTTTTTTTAGCTGTTTAGACGCTGCTCCACCAACGTGCTCGCTCGTGCGACTTTTGTCATTCAATCGTTTTGTTAGTGTGGCTGGCAACTCTATATACGTATGTACAATCCACCAAAAACCTATTACACATTCATTGTATTATATCATCATTTATATGATTCTGAATTTGTATTGGAATCTGAAACAGTAGCATTATTTTATCAGCAACGTTCATGTGTGTGTGTGTGGTTGAGTTTCTGTGTGGATATGCGGGTGTGTGTATGTGTGTGTCTACAGCATGATTTTTGCACAACAAATATTAATCCGTTTCTTTAATTATTGTTACTTGCTGTTGCTGCATTTTCTGCTTATTTGTTAAAATATTATTATTTTTATTTATGTTAAAATAGGCACAGGTTATGAACTATTTTCTACTAATATCAGCCCAGTAATTATAGATATAGAATAATGCAAGCACAAATCGCTTTTTAGCAACTTTCTTTCAATCGCCTTCTTTTACACCTATAATTTCCCCTGCCTTGTTCACCACACAACTCTGTACTATATGCCCGCGCTAGTAAACCTACATGATGAAGTATTACTACTACTACTACCTAATACATACATACGTATGTATATATATATATATATATATCTAACGTATTGGCCAGTTGTCCCACAATATCATCTGCATATGTGTACGATTTTATATTGGATAGGATTACATGAAAGTACCTAAACATATACATATGTACATACCTAAATTCTTAGATGGCTAATAGTGTCCTAAAATATATATATTTTTTGTGTGAGTGTATGTATGTGTATGGTTATAAACTGATCGTGCGCGGATAAGTTTCGTTGTGCTTTTGAAATACCTTCCCATCGCACACAATCGGCGCAGGCAGTGGTCGGTGCGGTCCACCGCGCCGTTCTGCTGCTATGACTGCTATGCTGCTTATGACGACGGCTTTTACTACACCAAAGTTTTTGCACGTTACAGTCAGCTTGCTGTTGATACACCTATTTGCTAGTACTAGATCTACTGCTACCTGATTGATACTTCTTCCTTCTGTCGTTTCCATCGCGATTGCGTTGGCCTGTTGGTAGCAATTTTCGTTGGGAGGAAATAAACAAAAATTTCATTTTTTAATAAACAAATTTTGGTAATATTAAAATTAAGCCAGTTAAAGAGCAGCGCAAATATTTTAATTATTAAAGTCCATAAATATATATATATATATTTTTTTTTTTCTTTTAAAAATGTAGAATTTTCAACAACAAAAAAAAACTCACCTGATCGTGTATTAGCTGATGCTGACGCCGACCCCGAGCTATGCGATGATGATGACGATGCCACCGAAGACTCGGATGATATGGAAATTATGGAAATCGTCGATGACGCTGAGGTGAGTGTTGCGCGCTGATGCAGTGAATTCGTCACCGTGCGTGAAAAAGTACCCGCTGGCGATGAAGCTCTCCCATTGTAACGTTGCTGACGCATCGCCGGCTGTTGTACACGTTGTTGACGCACCTGTTGCTGTTGCGTTGGACGTTGCGTATAACGTGAACGATTATTATTGTTATTGCTATTGTTGCTGCTACTATTGCCACCATTGTTATTGGTATTGCCAACATAGCTGCTGGTGACATTTGTACTGCTCATATTCGTATACGATTCGGTAGAAGACGATTTGGATATTTGTTGTTGTTGCTGTTGCTGATATTGCTGCTGCATTGGCGGTGGCACATAGAATTGACGGCGGTTTGATGAGCCGGAGAATCTTTGTTGCGCTTGCTGTTGCTGTTGTTGCTGTTGTTGCTGCTGCTGTTGGGCGTGCAATTGTTGTTGACGAGGCGGGGATAATTGCTTTTGCTGCTGCGGCGGTGATGGTTGTTTCTGCTGCCGTGGTGGCGATTGTTGTTTTTGCGGAGGCGGACATTGTGTGTGAATTTGTTGTGGTTGCTGTTGCTGTTGCTGTTGCTGTTGCTGCTGCTGCTGCTGTTGCATTACCAACACTGGCGGCTGTTGCTGTTGGGTCGGCGGTTGCGTTTGCTGCGGTGGCGGCTGCTGTTGCTGTTGTTGTTGTTGTTGTTGTTGTTGGGCGGGTTGTGCTGCATGTAGTTGTTGTTGCTGCTGTTGCTGTTGTTGTTGTTGGGCGGGTTGTGCTGCATGTAGTTGTTGTAGTTGTTGTTGCTGCTGCTGCTGTTGTTGTTGTTGCAGCTGCTGCATTGGTATGCTCGGTTGTAGGACCTGTTGTTGTTGCTGTTGATGATTTTGAATTTGCTGTGTAATCTGTGCATATTGTGGTTGTTGATGATGTTGTTGTGGACTAACTTGTTGTTGCATATTGATCTGGTGCAGCGGCAGAGGCAGCAGCGTTGTTGGCAGTGGCTTTATCAATAATTTTTGACGAACACATATTTGACTACTAGCGCCACCACCATTACCACCAATACAAATATTATTATTTTTATGTGGACTAGCAACAGCAGCGATATGGCCGCTCACATTTACACCACCAGCACCACCAACACTGCCACTCTCTTGAACGTTGGTACTGCTGTTGATTAGAGAGTTGACAGCGATGTTTGTGGTTACACTGGCGGCAGTTTGTGTGCTAACCAATGACGCTTGCTGATACAGCTGCTGTTGCTGTTGTAATTGTTGCTGCTGCTGTTGTTGTTGTAACTGCTGCTGCTGCACCAGACCAGCAACTATTCATCATGTATCCATACGAGACATAGTATGAATATTCGCGGAAGAGGTCATGGCGGTTGGCGCCGCAGACGTTGCCGGCGCTATAATAAGTGGATTGCTTACCGGTGGAGATGACGTTGAGTCTACATCACATTCTTTGCTATCTTCAGAGTCTTCACCAGATGAGACGCTACTCCGTCGTAACCGTTGCGCCATCACAGTCTGTTGTTGGTGGTACAATTGTTGCTGCGCCAGTGGATGTAAGTGTTGATGTTGCAACGGTGGTGTTACAACGCCAGGGGGTAGCATCGACGGAATGAACTTGACGGTACTGCCACTGTTGGGCGTCAGCGAAACCACAAGATGCTCGAAATGTTCACGTATCCACTCACGGTAGTCAATAACATCATCAGTCACGCGGATAATACGCCCTATAGGAATAAAAAAGAGAGAAGAAAAATTATTTTAACAAGTAAATAGCGACTTGGAATGGTAGTTAAATGTACAATTGTAGTTACCTAGGATGGTGCGTTCAGTGCAATTACTACCAAATTCGTTGAGTGGACTCACAGCATTAGCTAACATCATATATGCATATTCAAATGCTTGTTTCACCTGTAATGCACCATAGGAGCTACGACCGATGTCATTACCCGGAGTTAGGGGATCTTCAATGCATAACAACGATGGACGATGACCATCGATCATTTCACGTTGCAGGTCCTCTTTAGGTATGTATCGGCCGCCATTTTTAATCGATATGCCAATCTTCATATAATTGAACTTACGTCCGTAAAGTTCAAAAAACTCCAGCAACAGCACACCCAAGTTGGCTCTATCGTGGTCAATTTGTAGCGGATGCAGCTGGAGAAAGCTGATACACATCAATATCAGCGAATATGAGGAAATGCCACCGGTAAAAACTTCATTGAGATCACGTTGAAGCAGAAATTGCTTCAGTACAAGCACCAGTTTCGCTAGCAGTGGAAATTCCTGCTTATATTTCTTAATTAATTCGGCGGATTGTACGCCCGATTGCATATTAAATGAAATGTCGACTTTCACTTGTGTCTCACGATCTGTGAGCTTAATGATGGGCACTGACGCCTTGTCAAGTACACGCACAGAATGTGGCTCAGCAATACCGCGGGCAATCAGTTCTGATTCGAGCATGCGCAAGGGCGCCTTCTCCCATAAACCTGTTGATGGTAAGAAATATGCAAATTTACTTTTTCACTTGCAAATTTATCTAAATATATGTATATTATGTATAATAATTCGTAACATCGTAACATCGTAACAGGTGGTTTCAATGTATTCTGATGCATCACTCACCTATAACAACCAAATCGATATCCGATGTGGGTAGAAACAGACCTGTACGGAAGGAGCCGAATATTTCTACAATCGCTTTTGGCCATAAAGAGTGTACCACCGATTCAATGCGTTGTACAACTTCGTTGCGTATAGCATGTTCGGTGGGCGTAGGTAACACATAATTGTAAAACTGTTCGATTTCCTGATGCAAGCCGATAACTCCGCGTCCATACTCGAAACCCGGCACACGCCAAGGACAACCTTTGTACTTGATAACTAATTTACCCATATATTTGTTGACATTAAATGTGCTCGCCTTATTGTCTACTATACGTCCAATTTTCCTACGAGATGGATTATAATAACTTGGACGATCGTGTGACGGCATTTTCGTGCTATTATTATCCCCGCCTCCTACGCCTGGTGTGGTGGCCGGTGTGATGGAGTCGTTGTTACTCGTCGAGTCAATTGAATTGTTGCTGGATGTATTGCCACTATTCGTACCGCTACTACCGTTGTTGTTAATATTATTACTATTATTGTATATGGAATTGCGCAGGCCACCGTTACCAACTTGCTGTAAGAGCAATTGTAAAGAATCACGATCGCGTGCACTTAAAGTACCGTTTAGTTTGCTATTGCCAGAACTTTGTAGTTGCTGTAATTGTTGGCTCTGTTGTTCCAACAATTGGCTCATATCATGCGCATTGGTCTCCCAAATTTTACACCATGTGCGTAGTGCTGGACCCTCCTGTTCCTCTTGAAACCAGCCGACAAAAGGATCCATTCAAAGCAGTCTTCTTCTCACGGAACGGGAATTGTGTTTGCGCAAGCCGCTTGGAGTTTATCCTCGTCCTTTGCGGTGCGTTGCGCAGTAATTACAAACAACTATCGTATTAAATTCAAATCAATTGACTGCATAAACGTTAAATAATGGTGTAAGATAGTTTGTTTGCTAATTTGGGGCAGTGTGGTAATTAAACCAACATGTGTACTTGTTAACGAGCCGAATCAGTGAGCACTCAAACCTTTTTTTGTACACAGTTAGCTGAAATATGAAATTTTGTAAATGAGTATTGTAAATGAATAACAAAATCTGTAAACAATAAGCGTAGCATAGTTTTTCAATTCTTATTTATTTGTTATAAATATTTAATATATATTTTAAAACATCAAACACCGAACATATGAATAAACACTTTCAGTTTCTGTGAACCATCCTAACCTTTTACAACTATTACAAGTAACTTTACAAGGTTTAAGGAAAATGAAACCAAAAAAAGAGCAAATATGAGAGCAAACCAATTAACACTATAAAAATAATAATAAAAAAGACGAAGAAAACTGAAAACCTATTAATCGTAGATAGCGCGATCAACTCACGAGACTTGCAGCGTACTACAAGGTTAGCGATAGCAGATGGAAATGCGATCGTACACTCATTGAAGACCCGAGAAAGACGAAATGTATATTTTTTTATACAAAATTTGGTTGTATCTACATGTACATATAAATATATGAAATATTAAAAACACCCTAGAGGTGAAAAAATAAGACATGTGTAATTACATATATATTAATGTGTGAAAAGGCCAAAATAATTGCAACAAACGGGACGAAAAATTCCCAATGCACACATATTTCTCTAAATTAGAGTTATCAGCAAGTGATTAAAAATTATATATGACATGCACACTAAAAGTAGCAAAAGATATTAAAAGAGACGGCAAACAAGTGGTGGTCGTAAAATGACCATAACCTCAAAAAAGTACTGTGAAGGTTTAACGGGCTACGTTCACCCATTTCGCACTGAAATTGCAAACATCTAACTGTTCATAGAAATGCAATATTATAAATATATATTCATTTAATTATTCTATGCTATGGATCACGTTGTAAATCTTTAATTTTACCCAACAAAATGTTTGTTATACATATTAAAAGTAGGGGGTAGAAATTTCAATTGTGAATTCGTCCATGCTTCATTTTAGTTGCTGTAAAATGGACAAAATTTTGTCCTTGTAATTGGACACCAAATATTGGATACATTACACATTGTATTATGAACGCTTTACTAACACATTTATTAGTTGTTAAATTGCAAATAAAGTAATAAATTTACTATATTTAAAGCAGTAAAAGTTCATCTATGATTTAATAATTTTTCTATTCACCCACTTTTAGCACATCTTTCTTTGCATTCTCTTTTACACAGAAATTTATATGAAAAAGATCTACGAATATCAAATCAAAAAGAAAAATTTGATAAAACGCAATGACAATCAAACGCAACATGGCGACACCTAGCATCCACAGCACCGGATAGCGACGACTAATGTCGTACGTCTTTATATCGAGGACTTCAATAAGACTTTATATGGCAAATAAGCAGTAAAATTCATTTGCCGATTAAATCACACATACAATTTACCAAATAAATGCATCGTGAACACGATTTACATATACAATGCTACGCATATACATATGTCACATCTGTACATATTTAGGCACTTTTTAAATCATAAGCTAATTGAAATATATAAATTTTAGTTGGTTTAACGCGACACTTACATTTATCTTGTAAATTTTGCTACACTCAATTATGGCATACAAGTAAATTCAATTATAACTCGTTAAGCCTTTTTCGATTGCACAAATATTATTTATTGGTTTTCTACAGCTTCGCTTTGTTCTGTACTACCAGCGTTAAAAGGAATAGTGAAAAATATATCACTCGTAGCGATTGAATACGCGCCCGTATATACGCAGTGTCTATATGGATGTGTATATTTGCCTGCAAAATGGCTGTGTGTATATATGTCCGTTTTTATTGGAACGTCGAGTGGAACATGAAGTGAGCGGGAGTGTTGAATTTTTCTGATTCGTGGTGGTTTTATTTTTTTTGCTGCAAATTGCCAGCGGAGCGCCCTTTTTCAACTATTTTCCTCTTCTCGTTCTTCTCCACTGCAAATACCTATCACAATTAGGTAGCTCGAAAGCGTTGCAGAATTTTTCGTTTTCCTCACTTCAAAATTATCTTATACACTTTTTCTTTATATAGCAATATGAAGCCATTATTTCACTTCACTTTTAATGTTACCACAGATGGATTTAAGCACTATTGTACTTTTCATTCGCACCGAAAAAACCAGCACGAGTTAACTATTTTTTAACCACGCTTGGAATGACTTTTCCCTATCGCTCTACAGCCCACAAAGCGAAATGAAATATGCCAAGGATGCCACACATATCATTTTTAGATAAATCTATTTCTAATATTAGATTGTCCGCAAAGTTGCAAGGTATTAAATTTTAAGATATTACTTCAAATGTTGAGAAATATTGCTTTTCGTTTGTTTATGATGCTTACTGTAAAAAATGTAACCTGATTGTAGGGATAATTGGCTAGATATCAAATTTTAATAAATATAAATAATAATATGAAATAACTCTTATTGCGCGATTAGATAATGCAATTTATGTAGTGAAGATTCGTGATTTTAACTTGCGACTTCTGCAATCTCGAGAAATAAAATAATTTTATTGAATCTTGAAAACCCCCTATGGGTGAGGCGTTCAAGAATTTACCCGCGATAAGGCTTGACTATCGTAAGAGACGACTAAAATCAAATAGCTCCCAATTTGGATAATTTTTCTGTGGTTACAACAACAACAACAAAATTAATGCTATTGACAATCTGACACCAAAGCTTTCTATGGCTTTTGTTTCATTTATGTGATAAATGGAGAGTAATGTAAAAACATTAATAAAAAATTTACCTAATCACAAAAATCAAAAGTTTTTCAAATTAATTTTTTTATATCTAATTCCCAAATAAAAATTTTTTATATACACCTGCAATACATAGAAAGTTATATTTGTCGGAAAATCATTTAAAATTAAGTAAAAATTAGAAAAATAGGTTTCATTTCCATTTTCGTGCGTCAAATTAATTTTGTTAGAAATAAGCAATTTAGAAAATACTTGCTTCAAAAATTAAGTTTCTTTATATATTCTAGCAGCATTTCACGCTTTGACAGAAATATTTGAAAAATTATTTTAATTTGTAATGAAAATAGAAAGCATAATGACAACATGAACTACGCCTTCATTAGGCCAAGAGAATTTTAGAGAAATTATTCCTATTAATATAATTGATGATTCAATTTAATAGATAGAAAAAGTTTTTTTCCAAGGATAGAGTGAATAACATGAGACTTGTTTGAAGATTTTTCTCTCTTAAAAAATCGATATGGGGGAAAAAAGTAATAAACTTAGCTTATATCTTTTATTCGAAAAAATTGTATTTGTGAGTAGATTTATTTGAAATTCGATAGCTTTTGGTTAAGATTCCAGAAAAATCCTTTTTCTTCTGGGAAGCGATTGTGAAACGGATCATTATGAAAAAAGTTGTATGGCTTAATTTATTTAAGCTTTTATGCATAGGTGTTCGCTTTTTATTTTTACTTTTTAGAAAATGGGATCAATTATAAAAAAACCGTTCAATTAAAAAAAATTAAAATTTATGTTAAAATTCGCAAGGCGAATCCTTGTATGTTTGTGGTCAGAGTCTGGAAAATGCATGTTTTTGTCGTGGCTTGTTTAGGGATCAGAAAACAATCTTATTTCTTCATTGAATACAACAAAATACACGTTTTAATTGAACTTAAACATTTTTAATTAATTTTAGGTTCCTAAATCTACTCATTCATTAAAATCTTCACTGGGTAAGCTGGTTTTTAAAAAATGTCAAATATCGTATCAAATACTCCGCAGTGTATTGCCTTCCACTGAAATCCAATATATAAGTCTGGTAGCGCTGTTTGAAAATCAGCTGTCGATATTATTTTTTTTTTGGCATTTTTAATAAATTTTTCAATTTCAGAAGAAATATATTTATCGGCGGCAGCAAAACGGAAATTTTATTTCATCAATCGAATTTTTATTAATCTACCTCAATTTTAAAGGTGTGGATTGTTAATAAATATTGTTTAGGCATAGTATCGATATAAATTTTCCTTAAACACGAGATAGATTACATTGTGGGTCAAACTATAGAAAAATATATTTAACTTTGAACCGAATAAATATAATAATTATCATGGATGATGCAGAACTTACAAGGTAATTGTTTCAAATAAATTTTTAAAATAAAAATTATTGCAGTTTTTATATTTATAGGATGGCAATTGAAGAAATTGTCCGCGGCATGGAAACGATGAAAGAGCCTGAAGTTCAAGAACGCAAGATTAATCCATTATCAAAGCCAAACAAGCGATTTCTTGGACGAACGTTAAATTCAATGATATCACATAATAAACGCAAAAACGATCGATCTCGAGCAAACTGTAGGAGAAAGTTGCAAGAGCTCGATAAACGACAGAAGTTAAGTAGAACCATTACATCTAGAAGCCGTAGTGGTAGTCGGGACCTTGCATTGAGCAGCTCCTCGGATGGTGATATTTCCAACAATGCACGAAAACGAATAAAAAGTCGAAATAAGACTATGCATAAGAAACTTAAAACCCGTAAAAAGAGGAGTAAACGTAAGAAACACAAATCTCATCGAAGTAATAGCAGCACTAGCAGCGAAAGCAATAGTGAAAGTGGTAGCAGTACAAGCTCTACTTATAAACGCAGCAAAAAAATAAAAAAACGTAAAAATGCAAAGCATAAAAAGCGCAAAAAAAATTTAGAAACGAACATAGGAGAAATGCCTCTTATGCACTATCAACCAGATATAAATAATGTAATCCAACTAAATACGGCTTTAATGGCGAATAATTATAGGCAACATCAAATGCAGCAATTACTGTATTATAGTGCATTATTGGCAGGTCAAGAAAATGCTGAAATCGAAGCTTTAAAAGAGGAATTACTTACAAGTGATGCTGAGACTGGTGATACTAATATAGATAAAAATCCAGCTTGCAGCGTTGTATCCGCCACGAATTCAGACAGTGAATCAGGTGAAAGTGGTGTACTGCAAATAAGTTTATCATCCGACTTATCCACTAACAGTAAAGCTGCAGGTAGTAAAATCCTACAAAAAAACAATAAAAAAGAAAATGACAGACAAAATGGAGGTGATTCCAATGGTAGTTCTCATGACATTATTTGGAATTTAGATTCGGATAGTTCCAACGCTAGCAGTTGTACAAGAAAGGATAATAACAAGAGAGAACAAAAACAAAACGATGAAGAATTCATTTGTTTAACATCAGAATCTGAATCTGAGTCTAACGACAATAGTGAGTCGGATACTACAGCTAGTGTATCAGATATCGAAATAGGAAAACTTGCAACTGTAGATAATAAAATATGCCAAGCAGAAGCCGAAACCGTTACGCTGCTTAGTTCTTCCGATAGTGAAGTGGAAATTGTAAGTACGAATTGCGATGATGAGGCCGAACAAAAACACGCTGATAAAGAGTCTCGGAACTCAACACCTTCAACTACAGAGCAATTGCAAGAGCTCGTAGAGGAATGCAATAAATCTTCAAATTCAGAAGTATTGAAAAAGAATGACTCGCTATCAACCATAAAATCGAGCAATTCGTTATTGATCGCTTCTGTAGAGAACGTAAGCATTGAAAAGGAAGATGCAAATGATTTAAAGACCAAGAATATGGCTTACATCAATATTTCATCCGAATCAAGCTGTAATGTTGAAGAAGCAAAAGGATTGGCAGAAGTGATAGTGGATTCTGAAAAATATTTTCATGCTGAAGTAACTGGTACAGAGAAGAAATACTCATCGCCAATTGAGAGTAAATCGATATTAGACATAGAAAATAACGGCTGCTCACAATCTGAAGATATCATAGTAAATGAAGAGAATGTAGCGGAGGTCAAAGAGAGTGAGAAAACCGCAAACATCTCGTCTTCACTATTAGAATCACCACCTACTCAGCCAAATATTTGCACGGAGCAACAAGTTGTTATGATAAAAAGTGACATACTAGACAATACCAAATACTCATCACATATTTTAAAAGCAACTGAAAAGTCTGCGGTAAACACAGGATGCCTACCGACAATCACCTCAACAATTTGCTCTATTGCTAATGCAACAGAGTCTGTTGTTGGTTCGAAATTTAGTTCTACGGAAACAGAAAGCAACAAGGTTGTGAACGAATCCAGCGAAGAGGAAATTGATGAAGCAGCAAAACGTTTATTAACTTCACCTCACGTGGATGTACCTTATAGTCGAAGCTTAAGTGCTTCATTGCTATCTGCACCACCACCATTATCGACTACAGCCGCACCGGTTGTGACAACGGAAGGTTCAAAAGAATATATGAATCAATCTGAAACAAATCAAACCGAATTAGCTAGTGAGCTATTTAATTTATGAGAAAAATAATAATGCTTTATTTTGTCCCAAAGCATGAAGATCAAAATTTCAAAGAGGAAAAAAGAAAATAACTAAAGTGAGTCTACTGTAAATAAATTTAACAATCAATACATAATTTCTGATTTTGAATTAGAAAATAAATATATGTACATGTTTGCTTTAAACAAATCCTAAGTCTGCAATACTGGTTTAATCTAACATTTCTTCTTTGAACATTGCTTAGAATACATGTTACACATGATGGGTATTCTAACAATTTTGAAATACCTATATCCCAAAATTATGCTTGTTTCTTTATGTCAAATCGATTTACAAAAGTTTTTTTGTTTTAAACTATGATTTAGCAACAATAACTTTTCAGAAATTGAAGTTACGGTTGATTGTTGCATATTTATGAATGTTTAAAAGAAATTCGAAAATGAACTTAGTCAAGTTAAACTTTCGCTGAAACCCTCCCTTAATTAATCAGCCCACATTCAATAGTTGGCAACGCTGCAATGACTGGTTGACGTTGTTTCGTCAGCTGATAACTGTTTACAAAATTACTTTCACTGGTTTTGTAAATCTTTTCCGTTTGAACAAATTGTGCCAAAAATGTTTGGAAACTTACGAAAAAAACTTAACAACGTTATCCACGAGGGTCTTATAATTACGGAAAGTTTACAACAACAATATCGCCAAAGTTATACTTCCACGCCCAGCAGCAACGTCACTACACCAACTTTAGATAAGAGTATTCATAGTAGCCGCAGTTCTAGCTCGTTTAGTGGTCAACTGCCTGGTAGTGATGTGATATTACCAGCTGATGTAAATATAGCAGCCGGCTGTAATCTACTTGCTAAATACGAAGATGCCTGGAAGTTGTTGCATGATACAAGTGAAAAGAATAGCGCAAAAGCAGCACAGGTAGCCATGCAAATTGAACAAATTGGACAACGTACAACAGCGCTACATGTTGATATGACAGATTTAGCTACGTGCTTATCGGGCATACCTGCGCTAGTGGAGAAATTACAAGAAAGCTTAGAAACACTGGGAAATGTGAGTAAACTAAGTGAAACGGTAGAAACGGAATTGGAACGCTTGGAAGACTTGTGCGAAGAGTGCGAACTGCAGGAGTTTGTGCTGAATAAACAATGTGAATTATCACAATTCCAACAAATCAAAATGGGTGTGTAGAAATGCACACATACATATATTTTTTAGCGAGTAATTACATTTAAATCTCCTTTTCTTTTCAAACGCCTCCTCGCAGTGGAACTTGAATCATATCGACAGCGTGTGGCTGCCAAGCACCAAGAGAAAATACGAGAACATGAACAAAATTTGCGACGCTTACAGCGTGAACGGCAAGCAGTATTTGACGATGCATTCCGCGGTGATTTGGCCGAGTTCAAAACAAAGGGTGCACTAACGAGTGAGTGACCTGCTTTTATTTAGTGAAGATTGTAATATTTTTTTAAAATATCTTATAAATATTTGCAGAAATTCAAAAAGAAGACGCAACATCGGCAACTTCACTTGCTCTTGAAGAGGTTGTTTTGGAAGATGCCAACAATACGGTTGCACTAGAGGAGTTTCTCAATGGATAACATTATTGAATTAGTTAGCCAAAATAAAGCATGAACAAACTGTATTTTATAATTAAAACCAGTGCCTTCGAAAATTTATACATATATACATACGTATTGTTGCACATTTTACAACTACACATACAGACATTATTAAAAATAATTACTTAAGTAATATAAATTTATTAAAATGCATGCAATCATTGAACTTGAGCGTTTATCTTTTATTTAGCTAAATTATTATGCAAATACATGAATTTTTTTTGTACAGCAAATGCAACGCTGTGTGCTTTAATTTCCGTTGCTGTGCAAAAGTGACATTTCCGTCTTTGACGGCCCACGGTTGTACAAAATTTTCAAATGAAAATTCAATTCGTGGCTTATTTATTAAATGCAATTTTGTTTTAATTTTATACTTAATATTTCTTAGTATTTGTGAAACTATTATAGTTTAATAGTTATATATAGAGTTCAGCATCAGGGTTGTTGGTAAGTTATAACAGCTGTTTGAAACAAATAAATAATACTTGCATGTGCAAAATGAAAGAAAGCATTGTTCAGACAAAAATGAGGTGCATAACGAGTACGGATAAGACTCCTCATTTTCTGCGTGTTAAGACCCATCGAACGTATTGTGTGAAAGACAAAACACGAACTGAGCGTGCCTTAACAAAATGGAAGCAGAGGAAAAGGCAAATCTCCAATACGGTGAATAAACCAAGTGGCGAGTCATCGGGCTTCATTTTGCGTCTTAAACGACCAAAATAAAAATGACTGGCGCGCTATAGTTGATTCAGCTGTAATCGCATAAGTTTTGCCTATGCCAATGAAGAACAGGAAAAAGATTTATGCAACCATTTAAGGGCTTCAATTCAATTCCTCTAACCTGTATGTAATTATAAATATAGAGAGGAAATATGTGAGAGCAAAGAAAACGGTGTACATATTTTCACATATTTATGCATACATACATATGTAAAATTGTATGTTCCCAAATAAATTTATCACTAAATTATATGCATTATATGTATATACAAAAAAATCGAAACGAAAAAAAATTTGCATTACATAACACAATACAAATATGCACAGTAGGCACATTAACTTTAATATATACACACATGCATACATATTTACACTTTTTTTTTTGCTCGCTACGGGCAACGATAATCATATCAATACCTCAACCAGCATGAAAAACACAGCAAAAGTAGGTAAATATACGTAAATATGTAAATATGTACACCTGTATCAAATGTGTTCTAGCGGAAAAGGAACTCACTTGCCAAAAGGTGCTGTCGAGTAGCAAATTTTCGATATTTTGAATGTTTTTTTGTGTGTTCAGTTCAACTGCGCACATACACATGAGCGCAGCAAAAAAAAATGTACAAAAAACAAGAATGGAAGTGTAAAGGTGTGTATATACATATGTATGTGTGTTAAAAGAAAAATCAAAAAGTAAAATGGAAGCGGAAATCCTTGTACAGCTGGATACGGTTATACTTAAGTGTGTAGCATGCTTGTGGGCTTTGTGCTAAATATGTACGTATGTACACACATATATATATATATATACATATGCACACTTTCCGTAATGTGCCACCGCTGCCATCATTCCAAATTAAATTAAATTTATTGACAGCGACGCAACGAATGTCGAAACACCAAAAATCTGCTTAAAGTGTATGTTGAACACATTTTGGCCTCCAAATTTTGTGTAGTGAAAATATAGAAATGTACATATGCATGTACATACATAAGTATATGTACTTAAACTCATCCAGCAGCTATTGAGGAAAGCAGAAATCTTTTGAAAGCGAAGTGAGAAGTTGCCAAAGTTCATATCCAAATCCAAAAGAAATTTCTACACAATGTATGCATGTATAGGGCTGTGTGTGCGTGTATATGCTTTTCAACAGCTGTTACGCAAGGGTATTGTGAACAGTGTAAGACCCTTGAAATTGCACATAGCCATACATACACATTTGAAAAAAAAAGAGTGTGAAAGACATTCGTACAGCATTGGCTGTTATACGGATTGTAACTGTATAAAATGTCTATAAATCAAATATAGATTTAAAAAAAAAATATACAAAATGGCGTTGCACAGCAAGTAGTGCCTTAAAGTGTGCTTGTGAGGCATGTTAGGGGAATAAAAAGCCTCTTGAATAGTTTGAGCTAAGCAATTTGCCTCACACAATGTAACAGATTCCAAGCAACCATGCGGATATTTTTATATTAAAATATCAAAATTTAAGGAATTTAATTTTTTTTTTGAAAATGCGTAGTTTTTTATTAAAGATTTTTTTCTATATACATATATATTTATTTATATACTACACATTTTATTAAAAAAAAAATTATTTTATATAATATGAACTCGCTTTATAGCAAAAGAAATTCCAGGTAAAAAAATATAAATTATAATTTACCAAAGTTCCACTGACATTTCCACTACTCTTACTATCTCTATTTTATTATTTAAAATTTCCATAAATATAGTAACCTTCAATGACACCAAAACTCCTTGCTTTTCACTAATTAACCTCAGCTCACCTCAAGTTTTCAGAACAATGCTGCCACGCACGCCAATATGATTATAATCGAATTTGTATCAATTGGAAATTCAAAACTTTGTTCAAAAACTTTATTCATCTAATTTTATTGTTTGTTTTGTGTAAAAGTTTCCTTTTTGTTTTGATTTCGGTAATTAGCCTGTAGCTAAGAAATGGCTTGCATTATTAATTGCTGAGGGAAAAGTCAAGTAATATTATTAGAAGGAGGTGGAACGCTTTGAAGATTCTAGTGCAAACATTTTTCTAAAAATGAAAATGTGTGTATTAAAATTAGGTTAGGTTGCATCAATTTAAGTCAATCGCATACAAAACCGGTTGGCAGTCTGTAGGGATTGCAGATTTTCAACGACGAACCTTCCTTGTGCTTGCTGACGTGTGTTCTGCACAGTGGCGGATGCGTATCTGTGACTGCGACTGCGAAAAGATAAGTGGCCCGAATTATTATGAGGTCCTAAGAGTGTACCATTTGCCTATTACAACATGTTCGATTTCGTAACGAGTTCTTCGCTTCGAAGACAGCCACATAGCTTGATGAATTTTCTTGCTCCTGAATTTGGTGCTACCGACAACCATGTAGATCAGCCTAAGCTCGTTTGGGGATATTTTGTGATGGAGAGTTTGAATTTTCCAACATTACCTTCTTTGCTCACCCTGGCGTTAAAATCACCAAGCACATCGTAATTTTTTCCGTGAGCAGGCGCAGATTCGCTTTGAAGCGGATTGTTTCTAGAAGTTCATGCATTTGAGTGAAGGCCAGTACTCAGCGCATGATCTCACACTAGTAATTCAACACTAAATTTGTGCTCCTTTATATGATTTCCGTAGTAGATTTCACAAGGACCCTTCTTTTTATGTGCTTGTCCCTTTCATCGCATTTCTTGTACGACTATGGTGATAGCCTTGATTTTAATGAATTCATGAATCCAGCTAGTCGGCGGTATATCCTCAAATAGGAACCGCATATTTCAGATGCATACCTTTAAATGGTGGTCCTTAAATCGTCCTTTTATCAAAAGTGGGATCTCTTATCCGAGAAATGTTGAAGGTCTTCGTCGGTGCTGGTTTCTAAGTGGCCAATACCAATCTCTTTGCACAAGGAGCTGTAAATCGAGAATACATAGATATAGCGAATCTCTTATAAATACTTCAAAACATTAAAATATTTGCTGCAAAATATTTTTATGACATTTTCATTCTCTTTATGGAAAAAAAAGATGAAATCTTTTTACTCTTTTTACTCTTCTCACCGGCTGTCAATTGAGTTACATGCCGAAAAGTTCACCTTCAGTTGTCATAAATATTTTGTATCTTAATAAAACTTTGAACTAATAATTTTCAGGCTGACAGGTGTAAAGCAACGCTTTGAAGAGAAAAAATAAAGAAAATAAAGAGAGCAAAAATCTATATTTTTTTTCAATAATTTTTTATTTGTGTGGTGTTTGCGTAATTTACAAAAATTTTTCTTGCTATTTGTCTTTAAATTTTTGGCTTTTTTTTGTTATTTTTCCTCTTCACCTTTTTTTCAATTTTTTTTTACCAAAAAAAAATCCAATAAAAAAATGCATTACATTACAAAACTTAACTAAGCGCTTGTGATGAGTGCTCTCAGTTAGCAGCGGCAGAAACATAAACACCTTTTTTCATTCTTAAAAGTTGCATACATTTAGGCGCTATGCGGAAGTAATGCAAATTTCTTGCTCAAGAGCAATAAACTAAAACAAAAAATAAACAGAAACACACTCTCTGTCACTCTTTGGCTAAGTACCGTAACACTCACTTAAGGCAAAAAAAGAAGAAGAGAAATTTCCACTTCGTCCCTTCCAAGAATCATTTGATTTACACTACCAACAACCGCAGCGACCGCAACTAAAACAATCCAAACAGGAATAATATTTGTGTGTATGTCGTTTGTATGTATGCAATGAATGTATAGTTGATTGTGGGCATGCCATTAACGGCACAGCTAAAGTACACAATTACTCCTGTGCGGTTTCTCCCCCGCCGCCACTATTCTCACTGTTTCTACTTCGCTCGTTTAACTCTCTCTCTCTCTCTCTACCGCCGCTCAGACGTGCGCTTGTAAATTTTCATGAAGTGTTTTAATGCAATTATGGTAACATTCACAGTTGTGAGGAATATGTATGTGTCCAAACATGTTGCCATAACAGTGCACGCCGCATTCGCCGCTTTGCTCTCTGCGTCCTCTCGTTTTCACCACTTCTACTACAATTACAGTTATACTCAGAATTACAACATTAATTTGGTAGTTGCACGCTTGTTTGTTTGTTTGTTTGTATTTTTGCGTGTATGTTTGTACACAAATGTGCTTAAATACAAACATACAAACATACACTGCACTGGAATTTAGATAATACCAACGCGTGTCGCCAAACAAAACTGTCATTGCACGTTGAGTTCACTCTCAGTGACTGCTAATGTGACCATATAATTTCACCACTCTCTTCACGCTCTACCCACACTCTTCGCTTTCATTCTCCTCAGCTCACTGCAGTGCGTTGCAATTTTTGTTTTTGTGGCACTCTTCCGTTTAAAGCAAATAATTTATGCGTGCTAATGTGTGTGTGTGTATGTATATTTTGTACGTGTGTTTGTGTTTGTTGTCTGTTTGTGATTTTTCCGTTCGTACACTGCCGACTGACTATTCATGAATGCAAATTCAGTTTTCACGACTTCGCTATTACATGCGACGGTGCGTATGAGTTATATTTTGGCATTTGGTAAATTTTATTTTAATTTATGCGAGTTAAATTTGCATTTGGACATTCAAACGGTTTAAATATAATTAGTGAATTTGGTATTAGCATACTTGCCAATGTAATATCAGAAAATTTCTATAACCGAATATCGACCATGGGAGACTGAATACCGACTATAGAAGACCCAAAGCCGATTACATTTTACTAAATACCAGAAAAAGTGCAAGATACGGACAATATGAGACCGGATAAAAGAGATCTCAAAGCGATCACGTTCCTTTTAACGGAGTGGAGGTCTTCCTCTTCATCTGCTTTCACCTGCGGGTACTTCATCGAATACTTTAAAAGCTGGACCACTTTCATCCATTCATAAGACATGATCTAGCCAGCGTAGCCGCTGTCTCTTGGTGCGCTGAACTATGTCAATGCCGTCGTAGAACTCATACAGCTCATCGTTCCATCGCCTGCAGTTTTCGCCGTTGTCAACGCGAAAAGAGCTATAAATCTTCTACAAAACTTTTTCTCGAAAACTCCTAGTGCTATCTCATTGGATGTCGACATCGTTCACGCTTCTGCACCATACAGCAGTACGGGAAAGATGAGCGACTTGTGGAGTTTGGTTTTGATTCGTCGAGAGAGGAGTTTACTTTTCAATTTCATACTTAGTCCAAAATAACGTTTTTTGGCAAGAATTATTCCGCGTTGGATTTCACGGCTGAAATTGCTAGTGTTGTTAATGCTGGTTCTGAGATAGACGAAGAAGAAATTATCTACAACTTCAAAGCTATGACTGTCAACAGCGACGTGGGAGACTAGATACATATTTCGAGATATTACGTCTTGAGCTGGTTCACTACCAGACTCAGACCGTTTCGCTTCTATGTCTAACCTGAAGGAAGCAGAACTTAATTGAAGAATCACCCTAAATCACAATAAAGAGTCACCCTGTCTGAAACCTCGTTTGGTATCGGATCGCTCGGAGAGGTCCTTCCCAATTCTGACTGCGCTTTTGATTATCCAGGGACATTTGACAAAGCCGTAGGAGTTTTGTAGATACAGCGGTGTAGAGGCGATTCCTTATCGTCGACAGCACAGTCAGTTTTAAAATAGATGAATAGGTGTGTGTATCGATTCTTTTCTCTCGGGTCTTCTCAAAGATTTGGTGCGTCGTGTATATATGTGAATAAGGTCCGTCCAATTTGTTACCGGGTGCTTTAATCTTTCATACAATACGTTAGATAGAACCTTATATGCGACATTGAGGAGAGTTATCCCAAAATAATTGGCGCAGACCGTGGGGTCTCCCTTTTTTTGGATTGGGCAGAGCACACTTAGGTTATATTCGTCGGGCATGCTTTCGTCCGACCATATTCTGCAAAGAAGCTGATGCATGCATCTTTTCAGTTCCTCACCGTATTCGCCTCATCTTTTAATAGAATTTTCAAGCTTACCCATCATGCCAGCTTCTAAAGCTCTATTCTCTAGAATTTCGGCATGTTTATTTTTTTGTCACCAAATGCGTCTTGCTTCCCTTTTTGGTTTCGGTATGTAGTTTGATGAATTCTCATGTGTTGGAATCTAGTACTACAGACAACGATAGTTTGGGACCCGACGAAGTCAATCAGCCGTAGCCCATTCGGGCCAAAGTTTCCTCTTGAAGGCCGTATTTTACGAATGTTGCGATAAATATACCTTTCTTGGCCACCCACGGCAACTTATAAATTCAAGATATTATGCTATTGGCATACGCAGATCGATATCGTTGGCTGCAACATCAGGGCCATCAGCGCGGCTTGTTGCACAATAAAATTAAAGAAGAAAACAAAAGATGCTGGCCTAACAGTGAACGAGAAAAAAACGAAGTAGCTCCTGATAAACCAAGAAAAGGTCTCCGCGTATTGGCACCCACGTTACTTTTGGCAACTTTAACCTCGAAGTTGTAAAGGATTAATGATCCAGCATCAGCAACACCAATCATGACGGCTTGGAGATCAACTCTTGTTAACTACTACTACTTGGGGCTCGGTAGGCAAATGAAAAGCAGAGCACTCTCCTCACGAACTAATATCTCTCATCATGCCTGTACTTTTATATCCTTTTTTGTCTGCGTAAGAGAAGGGTATTGAAGAAGATGGTACCACACACTGCAACACCTCTATAACGACATGAACATAGACATAGACGCATAAAGATAAAACGTCTACGCTGGTTTCGAAATGTCTTTTGCATGGATGAGGATACCTACTCCAGTAAGTTCAGCATCCTGAGAACCCAAATAGCCCTTGTATGTCCAAGTTTACTGAGTATGTAAATTAAAATTTAATGGGAAATGTTTATTATCATTCGAAACAATATTCTTTGGCATTTATTTTTTGATCGAGCATTTCGACTGGTAACTGGCGAATAACACGCGTGATGTTTTTCTCCAAGGCCTGAATCGAAGCGGGATTGTCTGCATAGACTTTAGACTTCACTAGATTCAATTTTAGGCATCATAGTCGGTTATCATGGCGCGATAGCGATCGCCATTGGTGGTAACGTTCTTACCGGCATCACTTTCGAAGAAATATGGATCGAAGAAATATGGACCGGCCCACAAACCACAATAAACCGTTGTTTTTTCTGGATGAAATGGCATTTCTTCCTCCAAAATCCAGCAACCTTGCTTGTTTACATATCCATTGAGCAAGAAATGGGTCTCATCGCTGAACAAAATTTGGATCGAAAACATCGGATATTCTTGGAACTTTTCAAGAGCCCATAGAGCAAATCGTTGTCGCTTGGGAAGGTCGTGCGGCTTCAGTTCTTGCTCAAGCTTTATTTTGTCAATTTAAGATTTCGACGTTAAATGCGCTAATTCGTTCCATACGTCAGTCCGAGTTGCTGCGAACGGCGCCGAATCGACTATCCAAGGTCTTCTTGTACACTCTCAGCTACAGCAGCTATATTCTCTTCACTGCGTGCTAGACGTGGCTATTCGGTCGAATATTGTCGAATAATGAATGCTGGAATGCTGAGTTTCAAGATGGGTGATGGTGTTGCGAATAATATGCTCAGTAGGCCGATTGTGTTGACCATAAGTTCAGCGAAGCGCGCAAAACACATTCTTTGCAGAACATGAATTTTCGTAATAAAGTTGAATGATTTGTAACTCATGCGTGGCTCACGCGTGATCTGTCGAAAAAAGGCTATTGAAAAAAGTACCTCTACTTGGATCACCTACTTTATATGTAAATACATTGAATAGTCGGTGAACTCATTTGACTTAACTTTGGCTTACCGAAACTAAATTGCTTTAGCATACATATACATTCACAAAAGGACAATAAAAAAATTTCCCGGAGCTCTTTAGTACCCGGAACACTTTAGTATTATATTTTAAAATCAACGCATTGGTGCACATTCACAACAGCAGAGTTGAAGAGTTGTTGCTTCTACTGATACATATACATATATATATATAAGTGTATGTTTGTAATGACTAGAAGCAATCTAACAGCAGGCGATTGCTGTTGGCAATGAATGGAATGCCAAAGACAGCCTTGAACCTTATAACTTTCGAAATTTCGCAGCAAAATGCAGAAACACACACACAAATATAGAAATTTCTACTCAACTTAGTATATATGTATGTATGTATGTATACAGGTATGACGCAACTTCGCTTGCTCTGTTAGTTGGTCAGAGAGTAGGAGATTTGGGCATACCAGGAGGTTGAACTAATGAATTTATGGAGTTCTGATAAATTTCAGACACTTTTGAAAATATATGCAGCGCTCACTGGACAGGTTGTTGTGCAATGCACAGTGGATGCACATATATATGTATTTATATTTGAATTACTCTACTTAAACATTGGCATGGACAGTGTAGAGTTCTGAATAATTATCACGCTGGGTTTTTGTGGTTAGAAAGAGAAATTTTTTTGTTCTTTATTTCGCCTTGAATATCATTTGTGCCAATTGTCTTTTATTGAGGTAATTTATATTAATTTGACATAAAAATATATTAATTGAGATAAGAGTTTTACTGTCGTTTGGTTAGAGAGGCGAATTCGATGAGCTTAATTTTGTAATTTTGTAATCTTCGGGCTCGAACTTTCTCGCATGTTGCCTCCAAGACAGACCTCGTTCTATAGAGCTATCGTTTTGCTTAGCAATGCTCGGAAGAAAATACCTGTGTAGTCAGCACTACAAAAATATCCACATGTTTAGTATTTTCGGCAGGATTTCCAAAAACTGCTGTACAATTGGCATATTAACCGCAGCTCTTTCACCACAAATGAACCGAAAACTTATATTATGTCTAGCACGCCACTTTTGTAGTCAGCCGTTAGAGGCCAGAAGATCATTCAGCCCGCGCTTTTGAGCGATCTCTTTTGCTTTCGTCTGTTTTATTGATCCATGTATGAGAATATGTTAGCTTCTCGCCTGGCAACACCACTCGAGACAGAATTAATCAAGTTTTTTCTCATTTGATTTCACAAACAAGCTTTTCATTTCAGCATTGTCCCAAAACAACTTTTTCTTTTTTTGTTTTCTGCAGTGAACGCAATCTGAATTTTGTGGAATTTTGAATTTGATAACAAAATTTGAGTTTACCCGCATTGAATTGTTCATATGAGGACTTTTTTGACAGATCACTCGTGAGTCGTGTCAAGCTGTCATGTTATTTTCGTTCAGTATTATTTGGCATTTCATCATTTAAAGACTTACGCCTGGGCAACATTTACAAATTATTCAACTTTATAACGAAAATTCCAGTTTTGTAATGAACGTGTTTCGGGTGCTTCGCTCAACTTATGGTCAACATAAACGACCTACTAAGCGTACTATTCGCAACAACATCACCCATCTTGAGACCCAGCATTTATTATTGGATAATATTCGACCGAACAGACTGACAGCTGAGAGTGTACACGATGACCCTGGATAGTCGATTTGGCGCCATTCGCAGCATCTTGGACTGACGTATGGAACGGCTTGGCGCATTTTACGTCGATATCTTAAATTGAAAGCGTACAAAATACAGCTTGTACAAGAATTGAAGCCGTTCGACCTTCCCAATCGACATCGCTTGGCTCTGAGTGCTCTTGAAAAGTTCGAAGAAGATCTGACGTTTCGAGCCAAATTCTTTTCTGCGATGAGGCCCATTTCTGGCTTAATGGGTATGTAAACAAGCGCGATTGTCACATTTGGGACGAAGAGCAACCTGAAGAGATTCAGGAGCTGCCATTTCATCCAGAAAAAAAAACGGTTTGGAATTGAAGCTCCTGATCTCCGCGACATATGGTTTCAACAAGATGGCGCCACTTCCCACACATCGCATCAATCAATGAATTTATTGAGAGATCATCTCAGTGAGCAGATAATTTCACCTTTTGGGCCGGTCGATTGGCCACCAAGATCTTGTGATATCACATCGTTAGATTCTTTCCTGTGGGGATATGTAAAGTCTAAAGTCTATGCGGACAATTCAGCTTCGATTCAGGCCTTGGAGAAAAACATCACGAATGTCGCTCGCCAGGTACCAGACGAAATGCTCGAACGAGTCATCGGAAATTGAACTCAACAGAAGGACCATCTGAGACGTAACCGCGGCCAACAATTAAAAGAAATAGTCTTAAAAAAATAAATGCCAAAGAATGTTCTTTCGAATGATAATAAATATTTCCCATTAAATTGGGATTTTCTGTGTTTTTTTTAAAGTAGGGAATCTCGAAATGGATATTATATAATTATTTAATTTATTATTTAATTTTTATATTATTTAATTTATTTGCTTTTGTCCGACTATAAGGAACTCGTGTCCGCCCATAAGAGGTTTTGATGGATTTATTATGGAAAAAAAAATCACTTTTTGTGTAGAAAAGAGGTTAGAGCCCATTCAGTAGAGGTTTTTTGTTCAAAATTATAGCAAATAATTACACGCGTCCACCCAAGAGAGAGGCCGCCTAAGGGAGGGCAATTTCTTCTAAAAAGTGCACTGTATACTTATACTTGGTACATGCAAAAATGTCCGCTCAAGAGATGTGTCCTGTCTAATAGAGGTGACTTCGAGGAGAGGTTTCTCTGTATATATAAAAGTTATATATTTTGTGAATTCTTTCAAAACTTTTACCATTTCTAATATATTTCTTTTTTAATTTTCCTGCCAACAACGTTGCCATGAGCTAGAAGTGTTTCGTGTATTAAAAAAAAAAAAAAATTAATTCATAAAATATTACAAGGTTTCGCGTGAAAAAATGTCTGGCATTAAAAAATATTATCTCACATAAATTTTATATAATTTTTACGCATTTGTTTAAATTCCCAGCTCGCTTAAATCACAATAAAATATAATTTTACTCTACTATTTAGCGACTGTTATTCATTTCAAAGTGCTTTCGAAAGGTGGTTTTGCTTCCAATATTTACATAAATAAGAACATATGAGTATAAGTGTACGAGGGTGGTCATAGATACACACCAAAATCAAAATTTTATAGTCTTTTATACTCAGGCACTACAATATGAGAAAATGAAAAGTTATTCTTGGAAATAGTTATTATTACTAAATAATTCTCTCTGGAAAGGCCATAAGACGATGAGTATTGTGAATCAGCCCCAGAAAGGTAATGAGCTCATCATTTCAGGAAATGTTGGTAACAATAAGATACCTGCAGGCTTAAGATCTTTATTTATTATTGTTTTCGAAAACATAAAAAAATTTTCAAAGGCATGAAACAAACTTTTTTCTCGGGATCTTGTAAAGCGATTGTTCTTAGCACTGAATAAGTTCTAGATCACAACAGTAGCTTCTAGAAAAACAATTAAGAGCTATATACGTTTAAAAGTTTCTTAAAAAACAGCGAGGTTACGTTCAAAATTTTCGTAGATTAAGTTTTAAACATGTTAAGTTTTTGGCAAAATTTTGAAACATGTTGTTTCGAACTAAGCTACTATGAATATCTTCTTCGATCTACCACCCACTAACATTATGGGGTTGGATAAAGCCGCTTGTGTTGCGATAAGACTACAAAAAGTGTCTCGAATGAAACTGATAAGCCACAATGATACTAATATCCTAAGAAGGTTACGTCCACTAGAAAAGACAGACCACTGCATAACCTTCACTGACTTACACAACATATTTCGAGATAGCTTTTCCGACTTCAAACTGAAGGCATAGAACTGTGCCAGCAAATAGAGACTTCATTTATTTTTAGCTGGATGAGTCAAAACTAAATAACAGTGTCGGTGGAGGAGTCTACTCAATTGAGCTTGATATTAGAAAACTCTTTCGTTTACCGAATTAGTTTGACGTCCTTCAGGCGAAACTGTCGAAACTGCTTGATATTCAGACCTTACTAAGAGCACTAAAATCTGTAACAAAAAAATCGGAAACAAGAGAACTGCCGCAGATGCCCTAACGTGATGGCCAAGCAGTTCTCCCTGAACCTGGTATAGGTCGCTGAGCACGGTAATATATCGCGTAATAAGATGACGGACCAGCTTTCGCCATCCTGGAAGAATTAGATGCTAACTAAAGTTTGAAAAGTTTCAATTGCTACAGTATAACCAGAGTAATGTCACCGACATGAAATCTAAATTTATGGATTTTAGATGCATTTTCTAGAATTAAATCCAGTTCTCGCCTAGAATTCTCTTTTTCCTTTACTATCAACTAATATCTAATAATATAAGGTGGGGCGTTATGGTGGCGCACTATCCATGAGTTTTAGTTCCACAAATCGGATCTTTTTCGACAAACTCGATCTCTAAAACGCCGCAACGCACTCTGATTTCTTTGGTAAGAATTTCGAATGATAGCGAAAATTGAATGAACAGGCAATATTAGCCCGGTTCTTAATCGACTTTTAATTGATTTGAAATATGTTAAATGAGTGGGGTGTCCATAGAAAAAGACTATGTTCGTGTCCGATCGAACTAACTCGCCGAATTGGGTTTTTTTCCACAAGCTTCACCAACCCCACCACGAGCAAACAAATTCCATGCTAAGGTTTAAGCATGCCAAAAGACGAATATTGAAGAAATTAAAGTAGATAGGACGGGAATAAAAGAAGGTCAAACGAAATATAGAAAAGGAATAGAAAGCAGAGATCCCCCAATCCAGGCACAGTACGTATGTCTACGTGCTCATTTGTCTAGCTCGGCTAGTCTATGGTAGATTATGAGGCTCTCAATCCCAGCGTCCATGTTGGGTACAATTTTTAGCATAGTTAAAGGCAAGGTGGGCAAGAATGACACCCCACATCCGATGACCTAGTTAGAGCCTGCAAGCATGCCTTGTCACAATAAGTAGATTTGTTACAAATGGTTTTCGAGTTTGATTTAGTTGAAAGATGCTATTTCGAAGCTTGTTGACTGGATTGCTTTCAAACTTGTTAAATGCAATTGATTCGTTCCACCATAACTTCGGCGACTTTTACACGATAGAGTTTTTGAAGAAAATTCAGACGTTTCGCAACTAGTCTCTCAGCAACGCATTCCATGACAAAATATTTGTTTAAAATGATCCAAATGGAGTAATTTGACACAGATAGTTCAGTAGCTATTTGTCTCAAACTTAAATGGCGAATTTCACTTGCCATTTTCTTCACTAAAGTGTACCCTAAACAAAGAAATTTGCACGAATAGACTCATTGAACCACCTTAATGTGCATATGACCGCCGAAATGTTCATTCAGTGATTTTTATTTCCCAACTGAGCGTGTAATTAAAAAATCTTTTAGTTTGACTTTTTGCCAATGGCAAAATGAAATCGCACATAAATGTGTGTGCATGCATATATACACTCACATGCAAACATGCAAAAAAATGTGTACATGTGCGTATGCATGTATATGTGCCGAAATGCATTCCCTTGTGTTAATGGCCCAGCTGACACATACAAACAAACAAAAAAATTGTTGAAAATTAAAAATGTATATATGAAGGGTGATCCACTTCGAGGTTCCCTACTTTTTTAAAGGAAAAAAACACAGAAAATTCAAATTTCAAGGGGAATTTGTATTAACATTCGAAAGAACATTATGTGTTTTTTTTTTTTTTTTGGAGATTATCTCTTTCAAATGTTGGCCGCGGCTACGTCTCAGATGGTCCATCCGTTGAGTCCAATTTTCAATGACTCGTTCAAGCATTTCGACTGGTAACTGGCGAATGGCATGCGTGATGTTTTGCTCCAAGGCCTGAGTCGAAGCAGGATTGTCCGCACAAACTTTAGACTTTACATATCCCCACAGGAAAAAATCTAGCGGTGTGATATCAAATGATCTTGGTGGCCAATTGACCGGTTCAAAACGTGAAATTCTCTGAAATTATCTGCTCACTGAAGTGTTCTCTCAATAAATCCATTGATTGATGCGATGTATGAGGAGTAGCGCCATCTTGTTGAAACCAAATGTCGCGGAGATCACGAGCTTCAATTTCAGGCATCAAATAGTTGGTTATCATTGGCGCGATTACGGTCGCCATTGACGGTTATGTTCTCACCGGCCCACAAACCATACCAAACGGTTTTTTTTTCTGGTTGAAATGGCAGCTCTTGAGTTTTTTCAGGTTGCTCTTCGTCCCAAATGTGACAATTGTGCTTGTTTACATACCCATTGAGCCAGAAATGAGCCTCATCGCTGAACCAAATTTAGCTAGAAAACGTCGGATCTACTTGGAACTTATCAAAAGCCCATAGAGCGAAGCGATGTCGCTTGGGAAGGTCGAGCGGCTTCAGTTCTTGCACAAGCTGTGTTTTTTACGCCTTCAATTTAAGATCTTGACGTAAAATACGCCAAGTCGTTCCACACGTCAATCCGAGTTGCTGCGAATGGTGCCGAATCGACTCTCCACGGTCTTCGTGTACCCTCTCAGCTGCGACCGCTATATTTTCTTCACTCTACTTGGATTACCCTTTATATATGTGTTTGTGTGAATACTTACGACTAGCATGAGCCCATGAAGATATAGATATACACACATACAAAAGCCTTTGCTATGTCACTCTCTAAGCCATTGTCTGGTGCTGGGAGATTACATAAAAGTATGTATATATATATACCTACATCAGTATGCACCTTATACACACATACTGATGTAGCTAGGTATTCGGTGGTATTTAAATGCCATTATTGGTGGCTATGCACTCGAGTATTCGTCATTTATTCATGCATTCATTCACTCCTACTCATATGTACTCGTTTGTGGCAAAGCAAAAAGCCCAAAATTATTTGTTAAAATGCTAAGGGCCATTTGCAGATTTACAAAAAAAAAAAAAGTTGAGTTGCTATGACAATGTTGCTTGTCCTTCATATACTTGTATATATAAGTATAGATATATATATACATATAGACATTTGAAAAAGTTTATAATGGCAACCCACGCATATGCGCTGTCGGCATTTTTGTGTGATAACATCATTTAGTGACATTGCATTAGTTAGTTAAATGAAAGTCTATTTTCCATATTCTAATATATACTTCAGCCGTTGTGGCTGACCTTGGAGTTAACTAACAAAAATTCGTTACGAAAATTTCGTGAGTCATCGTGTTTTGAAATAAAAATTTTAAATTTCGGCAAAATTTTTGAAATATGCAACTTTTTAGATATTTTATTCCGTTGTGCTGTGCCCAAAGTCACTAAATTAAAACAGCCACAAAATCAGTACATGGCTAAAAATCATCACATGATGTCAACACATCACCACAACGATATCTCCTACTTACAAGACGTCACCACATCCATGTGTACATCACAATCATGATGCAATATACGTAGTGACAGCTCGTTTTGTCGGCTCCCTTAGCTCAAGGTTGTAGTTTAAGGGGGACGAGACAGGAGAAAAAGGGAAGAAAAAAAGGGCGCTTTGTGAAAAAGTATCAAAATTTAATACTCTTTTTCGCTTTTTATGTTTCAATATTTCTTAGTATATTTTGTTTTGAAAAAGAGTTTACCGTTACTGTATGGCAAAAAGTGCACCATTAGCTTTTATAATCTCAAACTTACTTAATAAAACGAGATAAATAGCATATTTTATGAGTGTTTTATTAAAGTATTTACCTTCTTGATGCGAAAATACATTCGACATTTAAAAACAGTTTTTCTTTTACATCCATTTCACATTCACATCCTTCGTTTTTTTTTTAATAACGTTTCAATAAATTTAATTTGGGTCTCGATGACTTGACCATTATATTGATTAAACAATTCCTCAAGTGCCTTTATTTTATTTAAAAATGCGGTGGAAGGTTTTATCAAAGCTCCCCTGGATATTTCGTCTTCAATATTATCAACTAATGGTGACTCAGCAATGTCAGAAGTGGCATCGACATTATCAGTGACCTCATTATAAAATAATAATTCATTGTTTTGGGTCATAATTCAGCCATTGAGTTTCATCTTCTTCAACGTTTCCGCGTATTGCCAATGATTCTATGTTTCGTGTATGTATGATAAAAATAGCAAAAAATGAATAGGACGTGTAGGCTTTTTACCTAATAAGTATCTTCGCAGCCTATACTTGAACTGCATCGCTGTTGGATGATCGTATAAGCACCCTCTTGCCTTCTGTTAAATATGCTTGAAGATTTTTTGTATCATCTGTAGCTCTTCTACTTGGTTTTTCAGTCTTTTTATTTTTGTCCTCAAGTATTGGCTCGCAATATCCAATGCTTCTAAATATGATATTGTGACGGAAATCCCAAATACGAAGAAGAGATTGAAATAAGTAGCAGTAACGAGTAAAGAGATTTCCAAATAAAAATAGACAAAAGAAGCGGCCGTATACTCGTACCAAGGACAAACAAAAGGGTTGATAATGTAAAGGCGATACCCCGAAAAGGACCGAAACTAAAGAACAAATTTATCAGTGAAGCCAACGCTTGTCGATCTATATTTGTGCTGGTGTTAGTACTATTTTTAGTACTTTTTCATAAAAATTATTCTAGCATAAAAAGTAGTTTGTCAAAGAGGCAAATTGAAATCTGTAAGGGAGCTTAAGGCAGTAATTAGAGCGAGAGGGAAGCGAACATATAACACCTCTCCTTTATTGCATTATGCATCACAATATAATACAGGAGTCGGGGATCGACCGTTACAGTATTAGGTGATACACTACTCCCTACTTCAAAAACGACATATGTTCAAAGTAAAAGTTGAAGGTTTCGCTCACTGTTTTCTTTGATTACAATGGTGTGGTGTGTCATGAGATCCTGCCAAAAGATCGTACAGTTAATAAGGAATACTACCAGGAAGTTATGCAACGTTTGCGTGAAGCAATACGTCACAAATGATCGGATTTGTGGAAAAACAAATTGTGTATTCTGCATCACGATAATGCACCAGCTCACACATCAATGCTTATTCGTGATTTTTTTGGCCAAAAATAAAACCGTAATCATGTCTCAACCACAGTATTCCTCAGATTTGGCTCCCTGTGACTTTTTCCCATTCCCAAAACTAAAGAAACCAATGAAAGGAAAGCATTTTGCCACAGTTGATGAGATGATAAGATCAAGTCAGAATTGAAAAAAGAGCTTATGGCCATACCGAAAAGCACATTTCAGAAGTGTTTCAAAGATTGGAAAAGGCGTTGGCACAAGTATATTATATCCGAGGGGGATTACTTTGAAGCGGACAAAATAGATATTGAGGAATAAATAAGTACTTTTCAAAAAATGCAAAATTTAACTTTTTCCTTTGAACACACCTCCCATAAGGAGATGGTGAGGTAGATTGAATCAGGTAGAGGGACGAGTATATTAAATATCAGACGGGTCTATAATGAAATCCAGACAAATAAAAATCCGAAAAACTATTCAAAAGGACGATAAAAGTAATTATGAAATCGTAATTGTAAGACGTTCCACTTGGAGGACGCTTAGAATAAACTATAGATCTATTTGTTTGAAAATCATCAAAGCCTATACCACAAATCAAAGGAGGAGCTTCGATCGTTGTCCATTTAGTGGCTTCGAAAGTGCCGGGCTGTATTTTGACATCTGTCAAACTTAACTGTCAAATCAAACATGTTTAAAAGTCAGGCGTTTATGAAAATGGATCGCTTTATAACCGCACAATGCGCTATAATTGTTGAAACCAACTACAAAAGTAGTGATTCCAAATGGTAGCCACGCTTCGTGCTTTAAGAGAAGATTAAGGTGCACAAAAATCCTCCAACTACTTGAGCAATTGGTAAAATTTTAAAGAAATTTCAGGGAGAATGGATCGCTTGTAGATGTTGTAAGGCCTGTGAATTATCGTTTTGCTCGCTCCTCCTCAAGTACTGCTGTTTTAAGTAAAAATGTAGCCGACGACCCGAATGGGTCTATTTCTCGACTTCCCCAAGAGCTGGGATTTTCTTATGGCATAATAAGGCGTATTTTTCACTTGGACTTACAACTACATCCATATAAAGTCCAGCTTATACAACAACTGAAGCCAGCTGACCATGCACAACGCCGTAATTACGTTGATTGGGTGCTTGAGCAACAAGCAGTGGACCGCGATTTTGCCAACAAAATTTTCTTTAGCGACGAGGCACATTTCTCACTCGATGGATATGTAAACAAGCGAGATTGTGGCTTTTGAGACTCCGAGAATCCTCAAATAATCGAAGAGAGGCCATTACACTCAAAAAAATTTACTGCCTGGTGCGCTCTTTGGTCCGGAGGTGTGGTTGGACCTTAATTCTTTGCCTCGCCTTACCTTACTTTCTTGTGGGGAGAATGTCACTGTCAATTTGGAGCGTTATGGTCGTATGATAACCGACTTTTTTTTGGCCTGCGTCTGCATTTGGGATAAAGAGTTGTTTGGATTTTATATTGTTGGGATTTTGTCTGATCGGGATTTCGTTATCACGGTTTTGTGCAAAGTCGGAATTGTGTCTTGTCTGGATTTTTTAAAACTGTCTGGATTTTCTCTTTCTAGATTTTGAGAGTCGGGAATTTGAAGTGTTCCCTACACAACGAAATCTAAATCTTTTAATTTCCTGTGAAAGATCATGCCATCTGGCGAGTAAAGTTCAGCGATAAATCGCTAAATCGATCCGGCAAGGGCTTGCTGTTCTATCTAAGATGTTTAATCCTGTTACTCTTGAAGAGAAAATAGACTTTGCATACCCAAGACATGAGCTCGTTATAATGAAAACATAAAAACCTTCGAAAAGTTCTAGTGACGAGCCTAGAAATTAAAAACAAAAGCCAAAAGAAAAGTAGAATTTTGTCCTCGGTTCATCAAAGTATTTGTTCAGATTCTACTAATAATATTGTTTTAGCAAAAGCTTTCAATGCTTTTATCTTTAATTTTATCTCCTTTCTGCTGATTTAAGATATTTTTTATTAAGTTCAATTATTTTGATATTTTTCAAAATTATATTTGGTTAAAGTTTTCTATAAACCCGAAAATGATTGGAGCGAGCGAGTCATACTTCTATTCATAACTGCTGTGAGAAGTGCATTATTTAGTTGACGTTGAAAGAGACAATAAAATACACAGCGCCTAAAAGCCTACTTCAAATATTGACACTTTCTCATCAACATTTTTTGTTTACACTACAAAATGCTCTTCTTAGCATCTCAATGTACACTCAATTAGGGTTTTACCTGCTTTTATTCGATGCGTCTACACTTAACTCTTTCTCTCGTCCCCCGACACACATTTGCATTCTTATAAGTACGATTTCATATGTGTGTGTAAGTGAGCGTGCGGCATTTCAATTTAAGGCTCAGACAACCAACTTGAAAATGCATGCCACACGTACTCACACACACGTGCATGAACTCAGGGACTTTAGTAGCATATGTACGCATTACATGCTTGTATGTGTTTACATGAGTGCTTTTTTGCATTTTAATTTACCTACTTAAAGGCCAGCTTTATTCGCTTGAGCGCCTAACTAAAGGCGTTTTCTTATGCACACTTGCAATTCTTGCTCTTGTTTTACATAACAAATACTGTTTTGTTTTTGTAAATGTGAACTGAGACCCTAAGCGCCAGCAAAGCGTTAGCAGTATTAGTTGATGTGGCGGCGTAGGTTCTGTGCGTACATTCACTTAGCCTAAAAATATGCAAATAAAATGCAAGCGGAGGTGACGCAAGTTTAAGCCATTGAAGGGGATATTTTGAGTGTAGAAACAACAAAATGATGAAAAATTTCTAAATAAAAATAAAGTAAAATACAATAAAATAAAATAAAATAAAATATAATATAATAAAATAAATAAAATAAACCAAAATAATTAGAAAATAATGAAAAAGAAATTAAATCTAATAAAATTTAATAATATTAAATAAAATAAAATAAAATAAAATCAGATAAAATCAAATAAAAAAAGTAAAATAAAATAAAATTAAATATAATAAAAAAAAAAAAAAAAAAAATAAATAAAATAAAAAAATTAAAAATTAAATTTAAAAAAATTAAATTAAAATTAAACAAAAATATTTAAAAAAAATAATATTAAAAGAGTAAAAATTACTAAAAGTATTTAAAACTTAATAAAACTCATAAAACCCCAAAATGTAATGTAATCAATCAATTAATAAAAGTGCCATTAACTCTGCGGCGGGCAGAATACAATGATAGATTTCATTAAATATTCATGCGGATGTGCTTGCTAATAAAATTCAACATGCTTGAGTTGACATCCCGGTAGGATAATATTTATTTGAGAAAGAGTAATTATTTTTTTAAATTTACAATAAAATACTATTAGATAAAAATTCTCAGGATATATTTTTAACAGTCCTTCAAATATTTTGAATGAAAAAATTACAAATTTGTTTTCGTAAAATTGGAAATTTATTTTTTTTCAAAGACGACATTTTTTTTTAGTAAAAATTTGAATTTATTTTTTTTTAATTTTAATTTTTGTTTTTTATAATGTAGAATTTTAAATTTGCAGTTTGTAAAACGTGAAATTTGGCTTTTGTAAAATTTGAAAATTATCTTTTGTAAAATTTGTAAATTTTTAATTAAATAAAAAAAATTTTTTTTTGAAAAATATTAAATATTTTTAAAATTTTACCATAAAAAACTGAAGAATATAATTTCCGATATGTATTCGTTTTTTTTTTGCAAAATTTGAGCTGTATTTTTTGAAAAAATTGAAATTTATTTTTGTCATATTCGAAAATAATTTTTTGTAAAACTTGAAGTATACTTCTTGTAAAGTCTGAAATTGTGTTTTTTTGAATTAGGTTGAAATAATTTCTTGGTAAGGTTTGAAAATTTTTCTTTGTAAAATATGATTTTTTCTTTGTAAACTTTGAAAACTTTGAAATTTATATTTTTATAATATTTGAAACTATTTTTCTTGTAAAATATGAAATTTATTTTTTGTAAATTTTTAAATATATTTTTTGTAAAATTTGGAATTAATTTTTTTTGTAAAATTTAAAATTTATTTTCAGTAAAATTTTCAATTTATTTTTCGTAAGCTTGAAATTTATTTTTTGTAAAATTAAATTTGTTGTTGTTGTAAATTGTGAAATTTACTTTGTAATTTGAACTTTTCTTTTTGGAAAATTTGAAACGTTTTTTTTTTTTGTAAAATTGGATTTTTTTTTGGAAAATTAAAAATTTTTTTGTGTAAAATTTGAAATTATATATTGGAAAATTTGAAATTTATTAGTCTTTCGCAAAATTTAAGATTTATTTTTCGTAAAATTTGAAATTTAATTTTTGTAATATTTGAGAATTGCTTTTTGGAAATTTATAATAATTGAAAGTTTATAACTATTTATAAATAATTTATTGCTTGTTAAATTTGAAATATATTTGTGGAAGAATTGAAGTTGAAAAATAGTCTTTCGTAATATTTGAAATTTATTTTTTGCAAAATTTGTTATTCAGTTTTTGTAAAATTTGAAAATTTATTGTAAAATTTGAAAATTATTTTTAGTAAAATTTGAAAATTTTTTTTTGTAAAATTTGAAAATTAATTGTAAAATTTTAAATTTATTTTCAGTAAAATTTGAAATTAGTTTTTCGTAAAATTTGAAATTTATTTATTGGTAAATAAATTTTTTTCATTGTAAAATTTGAATTTTAATTTGTATAATTTGAAAGTTTACTTACTTTTCTGAAAGTTTGAAATATTTTTGTTGTTGTAAATTTTGTAATTTATTTTTTGTAAAATTGGAAATTTATTTTTTGCAATATTTTAATCTTGTGTGTTAAATTTGAACTTAATTTTTGGAAAATGTTAAATTTTTTAGTCTTCCGTTAAATTTAAAATTTATTTTTCGTAAAATTTTAAATTTTGTTTTTGTAAAATTTGAAAATTTGAAACATATTTTTTGTAAATTTGAAATACATTTTTTTTCAAAATTTATCTTTTTGTGTTTTATATTTTGAAAATTCTCTTAAGTTTTTGAGATTAAAATTGTGCAAGTATATGAATTTTTTTTGAAATTTTTTTTTTGGAAAATTCGAAAAATTGGTAAACTTTACATTGTTTTTTTTTGTTAATATTTGAGAAATGTGTTGTGTCAAATTAAAAAATAATTTTTTGTAAATGTGAAACTTATTTTTAGTAAAACTTGAAATAATTTTTTTGTAAAAAATGGAAATTTTTTTCGCAAAATTTGAAACAAATCTTTTTGCAAAAATTTAAACTTAGTTTTTGTAGAATTTGAAATTATTTTCTGTAATATTTGAAATTTACTTTCAATAAAATTTGAATTTTATTTAAGTAAAATTTTAAAAGTTTTTAGTAAAATTTGAAAATTAATTCTTGAAAAATCTGAAATTAATTTTTTTCCCAAATTTGAAATTAATTTTTTGTAAAATTTGAAAATTTTTTGTACGCCTAAAATTATTGCTCGGTTAATATAATATTATTATTGAAAAGTTTTCCATAAATATTTCCTACAAGGCACCTGCAAATGTATGTCCTCATACATATACATATTTGCATTTGAATACAAATATATTCATATCAGCCTGTAAGGACCATGGTGTTATGATGTTTACCCTTGTCAACATTACTGAATACATATCGTTGTCAGTCTGATGACAAACACGCATATTTAAATGAAAAGGTCACGTTGTTGTTGTCACTCAATGGTCGTACGCGAGTACCAGCATAGTTCGTATGACTGTATGCATGCATATATATATATAAAAGGCAGGGGATTTACGAATATTTTCTATGCAATTAAATGCTTGTACTAGTTGTCAAATAGGGGACTAAAAATACCTTTCCTTTTTTTAAATAAAAAAAGGGAATTTAAATTTTTTTGGGGATTTTTCTAGATAGTCAGCAAGCTAATAACCAATAAAATAATATATTTTCTTTCAAAACTTATATCTCTCAATTACATATACAAATAAAAGTACTGAAATAATTACTATTATAAAAAGTACTTTTAATTTCCGTTCGACATGTTGACTCGTAGCAGAAAAAAAAATTCAAAATGTGAAAAATTCTAACAACACTGAACCATCAGCGAGAATAAGAGCGTATATTTTTCCATGGCAATAAACGAATTAAGATCAAAGAAACAAATAAAAAAAACCAACGAAAAAGAAAAAAAAACAGTGACTCCGAACACAACAAGGCAAAACAAAGAGATGAAGGGAAACGTAAAAATGTAAACAAATTAACTTAAAACGTTTTGCAAATTGAATAGAATTAAAAGTTTATTTATTTAGCGACAACATCGAGAGAAAGTATATACATACATACATACATACTTCATACATATGACAATGGATGCACGAGTATATAAAAAGTTTTTAGCATATGCTACGAATACACACGAACATACATATAAAAATGTAACTGTAAATACGAGGGCTAAAATAAAATAAAAATTGTTTTCAACGAGGCCTTAGGGGCACCCAAAGGTAGTTGTAAGTGAAGGTGAAATAAATTTTTATATATATATTTTCCATTGGCATGGCTAAAGTAGACTTTCTTAAGAGGTTTTTCCACTCTCTCAAAGTATTTCGAATTTGATTTTGTTTAAGGAAGGATCGTAAGTGAGGTCACAAGCAGCTGACTCATTTCAGGTACATTTTAGTTAAAAAAAAAGAAGATAAATAAAAAGGTTATCCATCGATTTCCACAAAGGAATTTAAATCTTCTCAATTTTCAGAAGGTTTTAAATTTTTTTTCGGTAGAAACGAGAAAGAACATCTGGTGTATTGGCGATTGGAATCTGAGTGTACTCTGCCCAATTCAAAACCAACTCAAAGACTCAAACCTACCGTCAACGAACTGTTTGGGCTTTATCAGTGTGGTTTCAGACCTGAAAAATAATCTGCAATGACAGATATGCAGCATACGTCAAATCTTGGATGAGACCAATGAGTAAAGAAGTTATATCTATTTGGTATCTTCTGGAGTGGATAAGAAAGCGAAGCATGTGAGCCTAGTAGTGAAAGGAGAAAAGACGAAATAGTTCCCGGCATCAGTTAAATAGTCATCGCCTTCGATACTCGGCTTCCACGACATTGTTGTCAGCCATAACTTCAAGTTGTAGATAATTTCGTCTGTCTTGGAATAAGCATTAACAACACCTAGAATATAAGCTTTGAAATCCAACGCAGAATCACTCTTGCCAATCGGTGCCAGTTCGCACTAAGTAGTAAATTCAGAAGTAAAGTCCTTTCTTGAGCTACAAGAACAATGCTCTGCAAGCCAATCATCATTTCCGTCCTGCTATATGATGCAGAGGCTTGGACGTTGAGAACATCCGATGATTGGCTTTAGATGTCTTCGAGAGAATAGTCTTGCGGAAGATTTATGATCCTCTGCGTATGGACGACGGCGAATATCGTAGACGATGGAACGAGCTATACGACGGCATATATATAGTTCAGCGTATAAAAAGATAGCGGCTACGCTGGTTAAGTCACATAGACGGCATGGCTGAATACACTTCAGCTCTGAAAGTTTTCCATGCAGTGCACGTTGGTAAAAGTAGAGGAAGGAGAACACATCCACTTCGGTGAAGAGATCAAAACTCACTAAACTTCACCTGAGACTAAAGGGACACTGAAGCGTCTTTCAAGTGCAACTTACGAAACATTGATGTCGCAAGTTGATAGCTAAGCAGCTTAACCACGTCAAAAGTGGCAATAATATATATATTAGGCAACTGCGTGGCGGACGAGCTCAAGAGAAAAGTAACTAATAATGGAACTACGTGTAACTTGGCAAAGTAGATCCAACCACAGAAGGTAAAAGGTCAAGATAAAGAAAAAAAAAAAATGAAAAAAATAAAATAAAAATAAAAATAAAAAAAAAATGAAAAAAGAAAAATAAAAAAAGAACAAAAAAAAAATTAAAATTAAAATAAAATAAATTATGTTCTATTTCTGAGCCACAAAATTTACATACTGACCCTCGCATGGCTGGGCTGATTCACATACATACATCAGTACGCTTAATTCCTGAACAAATACTCACATTTGTTGCTGCATAAATATACTCGTACGCGTCTGAATAATTTAAAGTGCTGCGTAGAAGCAAGTAAATAATCACATGTGATGGTAGAAAATAAACATGCAACAAAGATATGACAACTAAGTTAGAGGATCAGAAGTGGTTGGGGTAATACTTGTAGACCACTTTGACATACAAGTCCACATACATATGGTTCAACGTAAAGATAATAATTGATTCACCTACACGAAACCACTCATTTTGTTCTTTGTGCCACATTAAATTCAAATACACAGAGGTGAATGTCCGAAAATGGTCTCGCAAGGACTTAAATTCAAACACAAAGATAGCACGCCACTCTTTCCTTTTCTTCGCTATTTGGCGCCAGTTGGAAATACCAAGTGAAACTAGGTTGTTCTTGGCCTGTTCCTTTTAACGGAGTGGAGGTCTTCATCTTCCTTTGCTTCCTCCAGCGGGTACTCCAACGAATACTTTCAAAGCTGGAGCGATTTCATCCATTCGGACAACATGATCTAGGCCGTGTAGCCATTGTCTTTTGATTTACTGAACCAAATGCGGTCGTATAACTTATGAAGCTCATCGTTCCATCTTCTATGGTATTCGCCAGTTCCAAACCTCAGTCTTACACAAAAACCTTCGCTCGAAAAGTTCTAAAACGGACTTATTGGACGTCGACAACGTCCACGCTTCAGCACCATACGATACAGCAGGACTGGAATGATGAGCGGCTTGTAGAGTTTGATTTTGATTCGTCGAGAGATGACTTAACTTTTCAATCGGTCCAAAGTAGCACCTATTGACAAGAGTAGTTATGACATCAAAGTTATGACTATCAACAGTAACTTGGGAACCGAGTCGCGAATGCAACGACTGTTTATTTGATTACAGGAGATATTTTGTCTTCCTTGTTCACTACCAGAGCCATTCGTTTCGTTTCTTTGCCTAATCTGGAGAAAGCAGAGCTTGCGGTGCAGTTGTTACGGCCAATGATATCAGTATCAACGGCATACGCCAGCAAATGAGCAATTTTGTAAAAGATTGAACCTTACGATAAAGAGTCACCTGCCGTCTGGTATCGAACGGCTCATAGAGGCCCTTCCCAATTCTTATTGCGCTTCTGGTATTATCCAGCGTCAGTTCACATAGCCATTTGACTTTTGTAAGGATATCAAATTCAGATATGAATGCAGTTCCTTATCGAGCTTTCGAATGCAGCACGAAACTTGTGGTATGATGAAAATCTAGTCAATTGTGGGATTAGCAGGTCTAAAGCCACACTGGGCTTTAATATATCCCACAATACGCTGGACAGACCCTTATAAGTGATATTGAGGAGGCTTACCCACAATGATTGGAGCAGACTGTTGGGTCTTCTTTCTTTTAGGTTTGGGCAGGACATATAGGTTCGATTCATAGTGCATGCTTTCCTCCGACCATATGCTGCAATGAAGCTGATGCATGAATCTTGCCAGTTCTTTGCTATTTGAATAATTCTGCTGGTCGCCCGTCGGTCCCCGTCACTTTGTTATATTTTAAGCGAGCAAACGTTATTGGAACTTCATCACAGTTGGCTGATGGAACTTCTATACCATCGTCATCAATTGTTGTCGCCACTGTAGGGTGTTTCACTTTCACTAACATTTAGTAGGGTGGAAAAATGTTGTCCCCATACCATAAATATGCGTTGTCAGCAGATTACCTCCTTGGTCCCAACATGAGTATGCTCCGGTCTTGAAACTATCGATAAGTCGCACATCTTTTCATAGAATTTTTGAGGAAATCTCTTGTTTTTTTCGTCTGCAAACGACTCTCGCTTCCCTCTTCAGCTCTCGGTATTTATCTCACTCCACACGAGGTGTGGTCGGCCACAACGTTCTGAGGTGGGCAGTCCGTTTTCTCTGCACTGCAGTTTGACATCGCTCAGCCTATACCAGCTCTTTTTCTGGGGTGTTCTAGGCGTTCACAGAAAGCTTATTTGGTCTCATCGTCATTCCCTACAGTCGGGGTATTGGCGCACGTTAGCGTAATGTTAAAGGACTTCGCTTTGATGCGATTGTGACTAGACTTTCATCCACCGCGGTGAATGCCAGGACTTGGCGATGGAGCTCTCTCACATAGGTAGCCTTGAAACGGATGTTTGTTGTTGTCAAAGTCGTTAAATCTTTATAAAAACGTTAATTTGTTATTACTTCGGAAAGATCATAAAAAGTTTTGATTCGAGATAATAATAAAATTATTTTTTATACAAATCTCTCTTCTCCTAAAAAGTTGTATATCCTTGAATATCCATTACCATCTATTATTCTCAAATGCTAAATAAAACTACAAACATATCTTATTTGTTGTTGTTTCAGTTGTTATTTTACACTTTTAATATAATTTTACCCAAAACAATTGAAAGGACACTCGCAAATACATTTCTATTTCTATATGTGAAGTTTACTAATTATCTCGTTGGTGTCCTTGCGCACGCCAACTATTTGTTATTTACTTCTAATTGAATTTTCTCTTGCGTGTGTATTTAATTGTACTACACCATATGTTTGTAATTAAATGTGTGAAATGCTGTTTAATTAACTAAATACAGTTGTGGAAAAGATGCGCTAAAGCAGATAAGGATATTTGTGTGGAGGACTTTCCCACAACGCAGAGTATTGCAACTAACAAAAAACAATAATGGAAAAAGACAATTTTCAAATATTAGTATTTTTCAAAAACACTTACTAGTATTTACTAGTATTTAATTAAAAGGGCAGTTTTGAATACAGAGAGTTTTTAAACGTTTCAATTACACATTAGAGATTCCTACGCAATGCGGTGAAAATTGGCAACGTTGCACAATTTTTGCTAAAAACTGGTTTATTTACTCAATTATAAGTCACATTCCTCAGATTTTAAAACGAAAAACATTTAACTACGTTTTAATTACGAAACAGATCTCATCATATTGTTTTTTAGGTGAATAACAAAGGAAAATATACATGTGAGAGACTGAGATAGTCTTTCATTCTTTGTTCCTTTTAGTTGGCTAGGGAACACAGCGGTAAATAAATAAAAACAGAAAATTCAAATTTAATGGCGAATGTTTATTATAATTCGAAAGAACATTCTTTGGCATTTATTTTTTTTTGAAAACTATCTCTTTCAATTGCTGGCCGCGGCTAAGTCTCAGATGGTCCATCCATTGAGTCCAATTTTCGATGGCTCGTTCAAGGATTTCGACTGGTAACTGACGAACGCCACGCGTGATGTTTTGCACCAAGGCCTGAATCGTAGCGGAATTGTCCGCATAGACTTTAGACTTTACATATCCCCACAGGAAAAAGTCTAACGATATATAACACGATTTTGGTGGCCAATTGACCGGCCCAAAACGTGAAATTATCTACTCACCGAAGTGTTCTCTCAATAAATCCATTGATTGATGAGATGTGTGGGAAGTGGCGCCGTCTTGTTGAGACGAAATGTCCCGGAGATCAAGAGCTTCAATTTCAGGCATGAAATAGTCGATTATCGTGACGCGATAATGGTCGCCATTTACGGTTACATTTTCACCGGCATAATTTTTGAAGAAATATGGACCAATGATTAAACCAGCCCACAAACCACACTAAAGCGTTGTTTTTTCTGGATCAAATGGTAGCTCTTGAATCTCTTCAGGTTGCGTTGTCGTCCCAAATTCGCCAGAAATGGGCCTCATCGCTGAACAAAATTTGGCTCGAAAATGTTGGATCTTCTTGGAACTTTTCAACAGCCCATAGAACGAAACGATGTCGCTTGGGAAAATGGAGCGATTTCAGTTCTTGCACAAGCTCCATTTTGTACGCTTTCAATTGAAAATATCGACGTAAAATGCTCCAAGTCATTCCATACGTCAGTACGAGTTGCTGCGAACGGCGCTTAATCGACTCTCCACAGTCTTCGCGTACACTCTCAGCTACGGCCGCTATATTTTCTTCACTGCGTTCTGGACGTAGTCTATACTGTCGAATATAATGAATGCTGGGTCTCAAGATGGGTGATGGTGTTGCGAATAGTACGCTCAGTAGGCCGATTATGTTGACCATAAGTTGAGCGAAGCACACGAAACACATTCTTTAGAGAACGTGAATTTTCGTAATAAAGTTGAATGATTTGTAAACGTTGTTCAGGCGTCGTAAGTCTTTCCACGGTGAAATGCCAAACAATACTGAACAAAAATAACAGGACTGCATGACACGACTCACGCGTGATCTGTCAAGAAAAGGCTATTGAAAAAAGTACCTCTACTTGGATCACCCTTGAAAAAAAAAATTCAAGTTAAGAAAATCAAGAAAAAGTTTTATGAAAAAAAATAAAAAAATTTAAAAAAAATTAAATTAAATAATTTTGAGGATGCAGAAAGAGTAGATTTTGGACATAACTACCGCTCGGCGATATTATTCTGCCAAAAGGAATTCTTTCTCTTCTTCATTCATGTAGGTACCGTTTAACAATAGCGCGTTAGTCGTTACTTCCTTGCGCATGTTTGGTACAGCTTGCACAGTACAGTTGCCTCCATAAACTCAGTATGTTCCTGACATCAGAACTACAAGTCAAAGAGGTTTCGAGCATTATCCCAGTCGAACTTCAGTTCTTCATACTCACACGTTTCTTCCTTTCTTTCTTTTTTTATCTCCGGAGGCATTATTTTCTCTCCAGAACTTTGAGTAAGCTCCGATTTTGAAACCAAGAACTACAAGTGGCTGCATCTTTTCAAAGAGGTTTCGAGCATTACCCGTGTCAAATTCAAGTTCTTCATACTCACACATTTCTTCCTTTCTTCTTTTGTTTTATCTCCAAATGTGTTATTTTACTCTAATCAAATAACTGTAAATAACAATAGTTATTGTTGAGATGAACGTGGGGATTTTTCATTCAGCACCGCAGTAATCAAAACTCTAATTCTCAATAAGCTTGTGTAACAGTCGTCATAAGAGGTTACCAAGTGATATCAAGTGGCGCAAAATATATGTCCCCGGCGTAGCCGAGACTATCTCAGACAAGGAAAAAACTTTTTCGGCGGGCGCTTCCTTTAGTTATCGGTTATTCATTGAGCAATAGTTAGATCTATTAGCCTTCTACTAAATTAAGGAATTGCCATTACTTACCCGTCAGTATTGTAGGCTTGCCTCAAATAAGATGAAAAGCAAATAATAAAAATTACCTCATTTCGTTTTCAACATTTCTATTTTATATTTTTTTTATTTTTTTAAATTAATTATTTTTAGTGTTTCATTATTGTTTCACTGCGTTGTATGTTTGCTTGTTTTCTTTTATTACATATATTTCTATATTTTATGCTTATTTTAACATTTGCAACATACTTAATTTACATATATATCTACATGTAATGTACTCAAGTGTGTACATTTAGCTTTTAATATTTAGTGGTACAAACAGTTGTACATACATTTATTTAACAATTATATAACTGTGTTTTTTTTTTGGAAATGTTCGTGTTTTCTTAGATTTAAGAAAAAAAGTTAAACCGAATAAAAATTAAATCAAATGAAATGAGAAAAAATATGAAAACTAAAAAATAAAAATAAAAAATTAAAAAAATAAAATAAATAAATAAGTGAATATAAAAAGTTAAAAAAAAATTAAGAAAACAAAAATTAAAATAAAATTAAGTAAAACAAATAAAATATAATGATAGATACATAAATAAATAAATAAATAAAAAACTGTTGAAAAAAAGAAACTTTTTAATGTCTCAAATAAAACAAATAAAAATATAATGAAATAAATTAAATAAAAATAAAATAAAAATTAAAAATTAAAAATTAAATAAAATAAATAGAGAAAAAAATATATATAATAGAAAAATGAAAGTAAAATAAAGTAAAAAATTTAAAGAAAACAAAATCAAAAAAAAAAAAAATTAAAAAAACAAAGTAAATAAAATTAAATATAAAACAAAAATAAAATAAAAAAATTAGAGTAAAAAAAAATATTTAAAAAAATAAAAAAAATAAAAAAAAATTAAAAAAAGGTTAAAGAAGTATTATAAAATCAAATTAAATTGAGCAAAAAATAAAATAAAAAAGGAAATAAAACAGAAATAAAAAAATAGTAATTGGAAAACTTACAAACCAAAATAATAAAAAGAAATAAGTAAATAAAATTAAAACAAATTGGCCCAATAAAAAATAATAAAAATAAAATAAAATAAAATAAATAAAATAAATAAAATAAAATAAAATATAATAAAATAAAATATATTAATGAATAAAATAAAATAAAATAAATTAAAATAAAATAAAATAAAGTAAAATATAAAAAATAAAATAAATTAAACTAAAATAAAATAAAAAAATATATTAACATAAAATAAAATAAAAAAATAAAAAATAAATAAAAATAAAATAAAGGAATTTAAAAAAAAAATAAATTAAAAAAAAAAAAAATAAAATATGAAAAAAAATTAAAATAAATAAAATAAAGTAAATAAAATAAAAAAATTAAATACAATATAATAAAATAAAATATATTAATGAATAAAATAAAATAAAATAAAATAAAATAAAACAAAATAAAATAGAATAGAAGAAAATAGAATAAAATAAAATAAAATAAAACAAAATAAAATAGAATAGAATAAAATAGAAAAAAAAAATAAAAATAAAAATAAAAAAATAAAAAATATAAATAGAATAAAAAAAAAATAAATAAATAAAAAAAATATAAAATAAATATTATATAAAATAAAATTAAAAAGAATAAAAGAAGTGAAATAAATCCAATTAAAATAAGAAAAACAAAAATTTAAGAGAAAGTTAAATAAAAAAAAGCAAAGTACAAAAAAAAATTTTTTTTGGTGAATTCGATCAATCAAAAAGCTCAAATTTTTAAACATTTGAAAAGAAAATAAATTTGTGCTGCAAAAAAAAAATTGAATTCACAAAATTTATTGGCAAAGCCTAGAAATTTTATATTATATATTTTTTTGCATTTTAATACTACATATACATATGGTTGTTTGTATGTAACATGTACTTGGTGTATGTTGGGGGGGGACGGCAGAAATGAATGTTGAAACCAAATAAATTCGTATTACATTCTTGCCTGCGTAATTTATTGTGCGGGAATAATTTTTTTATTAGTTTTTTTCTTTCTTTAATTTTGCATTATTGTAGCAAATTTATCGTCGTTTTTTTTTAACCTCCGAAAGATCTCCAAGCATTAATTAAACATTTAGTAAGGAAAATGAGTTTGTCTTTTTTGGGATTTTTCTTGCATGAGTGTATGTAAATCTGCCTGAATTTAATATATTGAATTTTTTTTCTCTTCTTCTTCTTTTCTTTTCTTTTTTATATTTGCTATTAATTTTTCCATAGTTCTAATGAGTTTCTCTCTACTCAATTTCTTTCTTAATGCAATAATTTTATGCAAATTAAATTTCGTTTACTTTTTTCTATATTTTTCGTATTTTATGCATTTTTCTCAATTTATTACATTCCTTAATTTACTTAAAATGAAATTCAATTTACTAAAATATTTGTTTTTTTATGCTCACTGAATTTGTATGTTATTTAATTGGTTTTATTTAAAAATTCACAAATTTATATGTTGACATTGGAATTTGTTCATTTTGTTTGCGGCATTACACAAATACACACTTAAAGCTTTCACTATTTCATATTTGTATGTAGATGTTATTTTTAATCTACTTTTGTTGCAATTTAATGCAATTTTCTTTCTATTAACTTTCAATTCATTATTAGTTTTGCAGCTCTGGATTTTGTTTGCCTTCATTAATTGCTTTAAACTGTTTTGCTTTGTATTCTTTACCGTAATTTGCTCATTTGTTTTCTAGTTTATTTTCTATTTATTCTATGTTTTTTTTTTCTAATTTTCTCATTTTAAGTAATTTTTCTTTGCTGAGTATGGAAGCATTTCTTTGCTACAATGTATTTTAATTAGATTTTTGTTACAGCTTAATTAATATTTTTTGTAATATTTTCAGTATTCATATATAATTAATTTTTTTTTATATTTTCTTTTTGTCTGTTATTGTTACGAGTGCTAAATTTCATAAGAATACTTGGAACTTCCAAATAGTAATGCGTTTTTTTATATTTCGAAAGTTCGAAAAACGCAAAAAAAAAAAAAACCTAACTTGCGAGAATGAAAAATTCTTTTAAAAATTAGCCTAAGCTTCATTATTAAATAAAATTACTTAAAAATAAAAAATAAAACGAAATAAAATAATCCTAGAGCAAACACTTTCATAAACACCAATTACTCACCCTGAAATTCATTATTAAAAAATAAAATAAATTTTTTTTTAAATTAACTAGTCGGTTTATTTACGCTTTCATTGCATAGTTCTCGCAAATGGGAGCAGAGGAAGAGAACGACCTCCACTCCGTTGGAAACATCATATTCATACGTCTATAATCGCGAACGCGGTGCCTATGCGAATGTAGTAGTTGTAGATAATACTTCACTAGCAAAAAGTACACTTCGCACTAGCAAAAGCATGAGTGTGGGAATTTTTGTGGTGCCAAAGATATGAAGTTTTTCAAGCACTTCGAAAGCGTGAAACCTTCCGAAGTTCTAGAAATACTAACCGGAATTTATTCAAGCAGATTGCAAGTAGAAATTTAACAACACACGAAATAAGTTATGTGACAAATACTATGAACTTGAGCAGTTGGCAGAGTTACACTTATGAACGTCCTCAACGGACCATACGAGATTTTGTGTACTGCATTACATGCAAAAAGTGATTCTAAGTCACCTTGCCTGTAAAAACATATAGAAATTTGGTCCAACATTGAGTGGACCCTTAATAAAAACTTAAAATATCTACTAATTTTTTCAAAAATAATTAATTAATATTTTTTTTTTCAAAATATATATGTACATATCTGTAATGAGCGCTATCAAAATATCGCTTTCAAAAAATTGTAAAACCTTTTTTTATGGTTTTTTTTTGGAGACATATAAATATTTATATTACATATATATTAATTTAATATGACATAAGAACTTAACTGTTAATCTACGACATACGCACATACATACAAACACACTACACACATACATACATAACATAAATACTATTTAATACTATAAATGTTGAGTACATCAGATAACATAACATATCTAATGGCTTACCACGAAAATCGCTGACGTTTTAATGTTTGCGAAAAAAATAAATTTTATAATAAAATAATTATGACAAGCACTGCCAACTTTTTTCCAAGCACAATTAGTACTTTATAAAATATTTATATATACAAAAAAAATTAACATAAAAAAAATACAGTTTTTAATTTTTTTCCGTCACGAAAAAATTTAAATACACATAAACTTATTTTAATTGAGTTTTCATATAATATAAATACTCGTATATATACATACATACATATATGGAGTACACAGTACATATAAAAATAATATTCAGTCAATTTTAATATTTATTAATTTAATTTGCTGAATATGTGTATAATTTGTGATATAAACATATATATACAAACATACAAATATGAGCGGAATTTATTACGACTTGAAATACACATATACATACAAATATATTTCGAATGATACACTTTAAACATATATCAACACATTTATATATTGAAATAATTATTGCGCAATGTTTTTATTTACTTTTAATATTTTTTTTATTTCTATATATGTACGCATGTTAATTTCAAAAAAATTGTATTGTAAATATATATATATATATATATTAGTTGTTGCCTTGAAAGCGTTAAGCGTTAAATCGTCCGTGATGCGCTTACGCTTGAATGAGTATAAAAAATTAATAGTAAATTAAATTTAATTTACTGTAATTGTGATAAACCGTTAACTGAATGCAATCACTTATTTTAGGGATTATTTTTATTTTCATTAAATATATTTTTTTAGTTTAATTTTGTTTTTTTTTTCTGATGTTTTTATTTGATATTATTTTTTTTTTTCAAAATTTTTGTTTTTATTTCAGCTTTTATTTTTCACAAACTTTTTGTTTATATATTTTTTTATTATTTTGTTTGTTTATTTTTATATGTTTTATTAAGTTAAAAAAATTTCTGCATATTTCAATAATCAGTCGCACAAATGAATCACTTTGCTTGCATTTTCTTGTTGCTTCATAACAATTCGTTTTTTTTTTAAATTAACTATTTTTAATTAAAATTTTATTTATATTTATTTATTATTTTTATTTAAATTAAATTTTTAAATATTTATTTTTTCATTTACGATTTATTGTTATTTTTGTTGTTGTTTTTTCCAAAAAAAATTTTTTTTTGAGAAATAATTTTTAATTAAATTATTTTTTTAAGGCCATAGGACGATAAATATAATGGAACGGCCCCAGAAGAGAATTGGGCTCTCCATATCAATAATATACTTAGATACTGCAAGTTTAAAATCTCTATTTATTAGCGTTTTCGCAAAAAAAAAACAAGCAAAATTGTCGCATTTGGACGAAAAGCAACCTAAAGAGATTCAAGAGCTACCATTTCATCCAGAAAAAACAACGGTTTGGCTACGATAACCGACTATTTGATGTCTGTAGTTGAAGCTCGTCATCTCCGCGATATTTGATTTCAACAAGACGGCGTCACTTCCCACACATCGCATCAATCAATGGATTTATTGAGAGAAACTTTGGTAAGGAAAACTTTGGTTTTGGGTCGGTCGATTGGCCAACAAGATCGTGTGATATCACACCCGTAGGCTTTTTCCTGTGGGTATATGTAAAGTCTTAAGTCTATGCGGACAATCCCACTTCGATTCAGGCCTTGGAGCAAAACATCACGCGCGTCAATCGCCAGTTACCAGACGAAATGCTCGCACGAGTCAGCGAAAAGTGGACTCAACGCATGGACCATCTAACACGTAGCCGCGGCCAACATTTGGAAGAGATAATCTTAAGAAAAAAGATAATGCTAAAGAATGTTCTTTCGATTTTGAACGATAATTTCGAGCATTCCCTATTAAATTAGAATTTTCTGTGTTTTTTTCTTTAAAAAAGTAGGGTACCTCGAAATGAATGTTTATAACAATTTTGGGATTCTGGCACAATTAGTAGACTTTTTTTTTAATACTCATGCAATTTTCTATGGATTTATGAGTGAAGTAAATTTTCAAAAAGTTTATGCCGTGTTGAAAAGAATTAAAAACCAATTTTTTTGTACAAAAATATTTTTATTTTTATGATTTTGCCCAAGAATCAAGAAAATAGGGAATAATGTAGTATTGAAAACCACAAACATCATTAGAAACACTCCATTAAACTCAAAAACTTACTGAAAAATATTGGTTTTCGGGTTTTTTCTAAATATTCTATGCTCTAAAAATTTACGAAACTTCCAAATCCATAGAGAATTGAATGAGGAATTCAAAAAACTTTGTTTCAAAATTTTATTGCAATCCTAGCATGTTCAAAAACTCAAATCATAAGAATTTTAAATGTGACCGCGCAGTTTTTGAGGAAAATTTTGAACCTATACAGCTTGTAATTTTTTTCCTAAAAGCTACAATTATTACCTGGAACATTTTCAAAATTTAATTCAATCGCTTTGAAAGGATAGTGAGAAAAAATTATTTCTTGATGTTAAGAAAGTGGTGATTTTTTCGAAAACGCTTATAAACAGAGATTTTAAACTTGCAGCATCGTGTTATCTTTATCATTTATTGACATGCTGAGCGCGATAAATTACAGGGATCGATCCACTATGATTATTATCCTATGACCTTTTCTTTTGTTTCTAATAATTTTTTAATTTTATTATTCAAAATTAATTTTTTTTTATTATTCACATTTTTTTAAATTATTTAAATAATTAATTATTTTTTGCTTAGCTTACAAATACAAAAAACTAATTTAATTTATAATCTCTTCTTCTTTTTCTTTCTTAAAAATGCAAAAAACTATTTTATATATTTGTTGTTTTTCTATGGCATAAAGAATAGAACGCGCCTGCTGCAGCGCTTACAACAACATACGCGTATGTACTGATGTACACATATTTTCACAACTAACATACTTACGAAGCACTTCTTACCCATTAATACAAATAAATATATATATCTACACATACATTGCTACACATGCACTTTGCTTTGTTGCTGTTTTCTACTACGCAGCGCGCTCGCATCTCGCTTGCTGTAGCTCTCACTAATCACATACTAATTTATTAACCTAGATACATACATACATATGCATATCGGTCCGTGTATTGTACTTATCGCTAGCCTGCTTCTACAAGTAAATCGTTTCGCCTTCATTTTGTATGATTAATTATTGTTTGAACACAAACAGTCCCGTCGGATCCCATTCGGCATCGTCGTTGGGTCCGAAACATTCATCGAAATACCATTCCATTGTTTTGTAGACATGATTGAGAGATTTCGTCATGGGATGATCCTCATCCGGATAGATCTGGTGGTGGTGAGAGAGCAAGAGAAAAAAGGGGATTTTTTTTTTTTAAATAAATAATGTAAGTTTTTTTGTGTTTTAAGTCCCGAATGAGTTTTTGGGCGAGTTTAAGTTATGGTAATTGACTGATCAAACCTCAATCTAAGCGAGTCAAATCAAAGAGAATTCATAGAGGGAGCAATGCGGGTAGTGTAAAGCTCAACTCAAATCGGATTCTTGGTATTATCTTTGTATGTATACTACTAGGTTGGTTGATTGATTGAAAGGAAGATCTTAGAGACCTGACAGCTAGCGGCCGCACTAAGACATTGGATAGGTTCATTGTGCCCCTCAGATCTAGGTGAACTATGAGTACTTCCAGAAACTTGTAATGGTTAAGAGCCGTTGGCTCTGCTGAACCGTACTGCCTTTATTAGCTTTCGGTTCGTCTTAGCTTCACTTAAAACGTCACATAGAGAGCAGTGCATGCTACTGTTTGTAAAGTCCAGACAAACAAACTGTTTGTAAAGTCCAGACCAACAAACAGCAACAATTGTGGGAAACAAAAATTTTTTCTAAATAAGATCACCGCCTCTCGACAGGGCAGATCAACCCCTCAGCTGTTCAGAAGCCCGGCCGATAGCAAGTCATCGTGTCATAGACTGCCTATCTTCGGTTGCCTTGTTCTTTTTTTTCGAAATTTCTTATTTTACCGAGTTGTTAAGAAAGTGTTCTCAGAGAGTCACAATGAGAGTCTAGTTAAGGGGAGAAGCGTTCGGCTGTCTGGTCGGACTGTAACTCGTTCCTCTAGATGTGAAGACACGTATAAAATACTGAGGCGCCTTATAATCGCTGAGGCAATTTTCAGTCGAACTCTTCCTCAAATTTGTGCTATGCGTCCAGATGGTTTTTTCAACAAATGGCGGAGCTACAATTTATTCTAAGCCGCCTCCGAGCGGCTGAAGGACTTTTATGGAGAATCTTTTTTCATGCTAGAAATAACATACACTCGAAGAGCTTGCCATTCCCTGCCAAGGGGCGAACGCAATTTATTTAAATTAATTTTTTTTTAATATCAGATATTGGTCGAACCGGCCCTCGGACCCTGTTCTGCCGATTGGTAGTGCGCACTGTTAACCACTCGCCTACTGCGGGTGCCGATAGTCTATATGCTTGCAGAGATTTCGATCTTATGACAACCAAATAACTCGATGGATGTTTTTATTTCCGACCAGAGGGAGAGGGGTGTGAGTTGAATGGGTTTCGGTCGACATGCAAAGAGGTGGCTACTGTCGTACGTAGACTCATTACGTGCAGGACATACGCTCAGTATGTCGGCGTCGATTCTGGGTAAGTAGGGGTTGTTACGTCATCCAAATATTAATTTTGCTAGTGTTGTAGGAGTCTCGCTAGTTAGCTGGAGCTCTTCCTTTGCTATGGGTGGGTGTTTAGGTTCCGAGGACGCCAATTACAGGAAGGAAGTTAAAACAGGTTTACACTGACTCACTGTGAATGGCGTTTAGGGTTTGCCGGTAGTACATTAGGAGTCCATAAACTCAAGTAGGGGTTTCCAAGGATCATCTCTGCGGTAGCGAACTATGTCAAGTCAGCAAAGTTTAGGTCAGCAGCCACAATTAGTATGGCTATTTTTTTCTTGACTTTTGGACTTTTCTGTTGCACAGGTCACATAGCCAGAGACTGGATGCGACTTTTGTGAGATAAGCCCTGCTAGCTATAAGTTTTCGCGATGATCTGGCCTTTATACTGGAACGACCCAGATTTTTAACGGGCTAAGCGCTGTCACTCCCAAAAATTCTTTTGGGAAATATTTTTGCGGTTACAACAACAACAACAACACTTCAGAGATCTTCACGTGTAGCACAATGGTTGCATTGTCTAAGTAGCCTAAACTTGCTTGCACTCACCTGATGTCGGAATTTCACTTCCTGATCCACCAACGCACGCACCAACATCAGCGTATGCTCCTGATGCACCAGCCTATCCGCTGTGCCATGTATCAACATCAAATTGCGACCTTTAATATTGCCAGCCTTCATTGTCAAATCGGCCTCCTGCAGGGCGCGCAAATAATCGCCTCTCAGAGGTATATAACGTTCGGTGAAAAATGAGTCTACAAAGAGTCATCAAAAAAAAAAAAATGAAAATTCGGGCGAGGAGGATGTGGATAACTAAGAAAGGCGAAAATAACGGCAAATTACACACACACTTACAGTGATAGCCAAAGGAGACAATCGGGTTGACGGCCACCGCGCATTGCAGCACCTGATGTGAATCATCGATGAGTGTCATGGTGGACGCATAGCCACCGTAACCCCAGCCGTAGGCGCAAATACGTGACGGATCAATGAATTTCAAATTATCGCGCAGGTAACTAAAGAGGGAGAAGAGAAGAGCAAAAATAACAAATGTGGAAAAGTGAGTAAAAGTACTTAGTACTGGGCAAAGGTGGAGTTTAGTCTGCCCATGGTGGGCCAACGAAATGACTGCACGTGTGAAGTTGTTAGCTCTGCACATACACGTGCCCTGCATTATTGGATACTTACGTTAATACGCCAAGTTGATCCTCCACTTCGACGGTGCCCAGCTTGCCATGCACTTGTGTGCGTAGCAGTTCACCCTGAAAGCCACTACCGCGTCCATCAATTTGCGCCACAATCATAGAGCGCTGACTGCTCAGATACCAATTCCAGTCGACTTGATACTTTTCGGTCACCAGCTGCGAGCCCGGCGCGGCATTGCTATAATTAAAAGTGGCAGGTATTAGAGTTTATTAGTCTCGTTGCTGCGAGCTCATTGAGCCAGTAACTTTTCACCAACTTACATATGTAATATGAGTGGAAAAGCGACCTCCTCGTCCTCGCGCATACCCGGCGGCAAATAAAGGCGCACCTGCGCATGAAAGCCGTGTCGAATCTCCACACTGAAGGTACGTATCTGCGGCAGTGCGAGCTGCAGTAGGCGATGACGCAAACTGTGTCCAGCGTTTAGTATGAAAGTCTTCATATTGCTCTGTGTCTCCACCAAATACACACTAGGTGATTCGGGCCCCAGACACTCCTGCACATAATACGAGTAATCTTTGCTAAAGTATATTTTATTGTATAGACAATTCTTCGGTATGTCATAGTAACACTCCGTCTCGTCATCACTTCGATTATCGGCATCCTCAACGCGTAACCCCTGCGCGGTTAGTCGGAAAGTAGAGACGGTGTTGTCGCAGGTCAAGCAGGTCGGTTGCGTTGATGTGATGTATGCGCGATTACTTTGCGTCTCATTCAGCTTCAGACTGATCTTGTAAAGATGTCGTTCTCCTGGTCGCTTTTCCGGCGCCGCCATAAAATAGATAATATCGTGCGCTTCATCCCAACCCAAGAGTTCAGTAACTTCGAACCGGCCCATTGTTAGCGGCACCGGCCGTCGATCCAGCGAAGAGATGAATACAACATGTCGGAAGTGTCCATGTTCGCCATCGCGCACTGGAAGACGCTTGAGTAGGTAACCACCATTCGAGATCTCATAGGTGGTTTGTCCATTACTCACATTGTGGAAGCTATTATTGCCATTTAGGCCATTGGCGAACAATTGTTGTTGGTTACGTTTTAGATTTGCACTGTTGCGCACGGAGAATATTGGTTGTTCGGCTGGCAGTACCCAACCATCGTTCACTGTCACCTCTGTATGCACGGGCTGGCAAATGAAGTCGGGTGCACGGCATACAACTGTTGTTGCCTTGATTTGAGCGCGATCTGTAATCGTCACGGAGAGGTCAATGGGTGTGGCCCAGGTGAGTGCGCCAATATATGAACCATTCGCGAGACTGGGTGGAAGTTTGATTTGTGTTGGGAAGATGTATTTGAGGACGGAGAGGTTGACCACATTCACCGTTACATTCGGATTGATTTCGCCTGCTTTTGGATAGCGTTGTGTAAGAACCGCTGGATATTTGATGTCATCGCCCATCCATGTGTATCTACGGTTTGGAGAGAGGAAAAGAGGAGAGGGAAAAAGAATTATACCAAGGAAACTTCAGTCGGTCTTATGGTGACATGAGCAATGCTATCTTCTATTTGAGCATTGCTCGCTACTATATAAGAGAGATGCTTTGGAGGTAGATCGGAAGGCGTGAGAGTTGACTTTCTTCCTGATTTAAGCAATATTAGTACTCACTATAGATATTCTTCAGAGAAAATATCAAAACAGCTTCAATGAGCGAAAACTATTTTAAGAAGTAAGACGTTTTGAGGTTTGGTGAGTGATAAAGATTTCTTCCGTCTTGAATGACGAATGAGCTGCAGTAAGAGGCAGTAAAAACTTTTGCTCGGTACAATCTAGCTTCACAGCTTCTATAAATAAAATTCTACTCACAACTTTAAGTCAGGAGAGAGTGTTCGATCTCCTTTTGTAGGCAGCTTAAGCTCAGATTGAGTTTAGGTTCCTACCCTGTATAGAATTGTTACATATGACCATGTATAAGAATCCCCATCGCACGCTTCCCTCCTCCATGGTTGGTCAGATACAGGCTTTAAGACCATTATGAATGTTCAGAGAGTTGGTTGATAGTAGGCAACGACCAGAAAACTGAGTGAAACAATAGCAATGTATGCTTAGTTCTTTGAAGAAAGCCAGATCCAGACGAGTCTTTTTTAATCAATATCATCAACTGGTGGCTTTGAAAGGCTTAGCGGAGCTGAGGGGACGTCTAAGAAGTGCAGAGAATCAGATTCGAAGAAAGGTGGGACAGAAAGATGAGGAAAAGGATAGGCATTTGCTCAACTGTTTACTCAGGCTATGACATATGACAGAAAATATTCTAAGCTGTCTAAATTAGGGTTGGAGTTTGAATCTGTGAGCTCCCAATGGTAAAGTTCTTTCACTTAAGCTGGAGGATAACTTTTGTGGTAACAGAAAAGAGATAAAGCAAAGACTTTTGCTCTAAAGGACCTAGCTGTCCTACACCTCTAAAATATACTCATAACGGTACGTGTGGTGAAGGTGCTCGAGCTTCTATTGGAGGAAGTTTAATCGCACATTGAGTTTGAACTTTTACAGTGCAGAGCATTTGTAGATAACCTTACTAAGGATAGAGTTTGGGGAACAAGAGTTTGCGCGTCCATTGTAACAGTGCGGATAAAATACGCCGACTTATACTCTTTACACTGGGGATCACACTAAGACCACTTAATGGTTTAGTGACGGCCCTGTGTCTTCAGGTTCCCTACCAAGCAATCAGCCAACCAAATCTTTTTTAGGCAACTGATGAAATTGTCCTTGTAGCCCTTGGTATGAAGGGATGATTTCCATATGACTACCTGTTATTTCCCTACCTTTTACTGACCGTCCATAGCCAAATTCAAAGTTTCAAGTTCTCAGAGAACCAGACGCAGATAGACTTAGTGAAAACGGCAAAAAAAGAAGGAACGAAGAACCAGAAGACCTCATCTTTAAATAAAAATGTTAGTTCATGCATTCACTAATTTTCCAAAGATCTGCTAGGATAGATCTTGAAAGGTCAAACTAGCAAAGCAAAAAAAAAAAGTTTCGTTTTTTTTCTTAAGCTGTTTTGAAAAAGTTTTATCTAAGGAGGACTCGCTGCTTAGGCGCATTGACTAAAAACACTTCCCAGTTCGGGATGATACCCCGCAAAAACCTTCCGGATGGCAATCAAGCTGACCAATGAGAAGGCTCTCTTTACTACGGGCTCTCTTTACTACAGTTGTGTTTCCAACTTCCTAAAACATGGATACAGTGAGAGTTCTCAACTAATGGCAACTCTGACTGCAGTTTTGGTGCTCGAAAACCCAAATAATTTCAGCTGTCGCTCCCAGTAAAATATTTATTGAAAAATTCGTGACTGGTGTACCTGCAAGAGCTCGGAAAATTTTTCATCTCGGAAGAGGATGAGGAGATGAGAGGAGTCAAGGGGTTATCGTTTCACTTCAGGGCACTTCTCTAAAGGTCAATGGCGTCTTAACTCTGATTGTTTACTAGGATGTTGGCTCGCTTGCCATAACTCCATGTCGAAGTACTTGGAAATATTGGATATTTTAGTTGAAAAAACATTATAGCGTTCAATGTGTGCTTGCGTCAGCGGCCTACGTGTTTGAGGTTACAACAACAACAATAATAATTTTCCCTTCATGCAAATAATTATTTCCTCACTTTTCTCCAAACACACTTTAAAACGTTCGAAATATACACAAGATATTATTTATATCTATATATGTGTGTAGGTGTATATGTGTGTAAGTATATACTCACTTGTATTCATTCACTTCGCTGTCATTGAATGTAAGAAAAGCTAAAAATAGACCATCCGGCGAAAAGGCCAAACTGCTGCTGCGTCCATTTAGCTCCGGCACGTTTTCATACGTCCAATCTGGGATGCCATTATAGACAACGCCGGCACGACCTGGCAGAGGAAAACACACAGAACACATAGAAAACAACAATAGTAATAATAGGAAGATGAAAAGGTCTAAAAAAAGAAAAGATGTAACGAGTTGCAAATCGGCGGAAAGTCGACAAAAGCAACTCGACTGACTTGTCAACACAAGAAACTAGAATTCAAGGCAAGAGACATGCGAGAAGTGCAGAGAAGAAATGTGTTTCCTCAACTTCCGCACTCACTCACTCACTCACTCACTCACTCACCTGTTGTTGTAATGCGACACACCAGTTCGCCTTGAACTTTCGGCTTGTAGTAGATGTCATTCTCATAGACAAAAGCGATTGCCTGATTTTGTGGAAACGCTTTTACAGCGCCACCATTTGGAAATTGAAAATTACTAGGCGGTGGCTTACCAACGCCACTGATGGCAGCACCAACACCACCAGCCGCCGCTGCGCCCGCTAAACTGCTGAGTAATATGCTGCCGCTGCCCACATTGCCAGATCCATTGTTCGGTGACGCCGCATGGCCTGCTGTTGTTGTACTTTTTGGCGCTTTCGTAGTCATTGTTGTCGTCGTAGTTGTCGTCGTCGTCGTCGTCGTAGTGGTAGTGGTGCCTGTTGTGACTGGCGTTGGCGGTAAATTGGGCGCCCACGTGACAAACTGTAAGCGAGGCGGCTCGGCGATATTCTCTGTTGGGCCGAGGGGGAAGGTGTTCGCTGTTTGTACTTCGTAGACGTGGTGCCTGTTGTTGTTGCCGTTATGAAAAGATAAAAATAATAATAAAAATGGAGAATTGTTTAAACTACGCCATAAAAAAAGTTAAAAAAATTATAAAAATAAAAAATAAAAAAAATAAAAAATAAAAAAAAAGAATGAAAATCAAAAGAATTTGGTAAAAAAATATTTAAAACAATTAATTGCTGCTGGAATGTTAATCGTAAATATTTTGTGGTCTCTCACAGCTGTTCTCATATGAGTTTAATAGTGCATTTTGTTGTTTTTTGAGTACATATGTACATCGGTCGGTCGGTCTTTTTTATGTTGCGGCTAATGTAAATATTTGTATATGTTTGTATGTAAAAGCGCTGCTAGTATACGCAAAATACGCGGTTTTACTATAAAATTTGGTTTTTTGAATTTATTTCTGTCTTTCGCAGTGTTTGTGTGTGTGTGTGTGTTATTTCAGCATATGTACAAACGTTTTTCATACGTCATATGGCCCACGGGAGTGTTGTTTTTTAAACAAAGAAATTGCCATTTCCTGAGTCATAATTTGTGCACATTATATTTCTGCGATTATTTGCAGGTAATGTTGTGTTAGGGGAATCCCAAGAAAATTACTATAAATTATGAAAAGGTTTAAAATTAAAAAAAAAAATTAAGTACGAAAAAAGTATTGAAAAAATTAAAAATAAAAATAAGAAGAAAATATTTAATATCATAAAACAATTTCAAAATAACAGAAAAAAATTAAAAAAATGAATTGAGAATATAAAAAAAAAAATATTTTAAATCGAAAAAAAATTTAATTGAAAGAATAATTAATAAAGCAAAAAATGATTTCTTCAATTCAGTTGAAAAAACAATATAAACTTTCCAAAAAAAAAAAAAAATAAATATAAAAATAAAAACCATAATATTAGAATAAATATATTGAACTGCAAATAAGAATTGCTGAAACGTTTTCCAAAATGCGAACCGAATGGAAAAAAACCTACTCAAATAATTTTGGACTTATTTTTAATAACGAACATATTCGGGACCGCAATAGCCGCGAGGTTAGCATTGCGTACTACCAGGGTTCGAGTACTGATTCGAACAATATACAAAATTATATAATATTAATTTTTCCAAATGCAGCCGCCCAATGGCAGGGAGTGTCAAGCCCTCCGAGTTTACTTCTGACATGAAATTAAAAAAATCCTCAAAAAAAAAACCATCGGCCGTTCGGAGGCGGCTTAGTATAAACTATAGGTCCCTCCATTTGTTGAAAAAAAAAATTAAGACGAAAAACCACGGATTGGCTCGACCGAAAATTGTTTCAGCGGTTAAAAAGTTAAAAAAAAAAAACGTTTTTTAACTTTTGATAAATATAAGAAATACAAAAATTTACTCATAAATAAAAATTAAAATTACTTAAAACCAATCTATTTGCTTTAAATTTTGAGGATTTTTGGTTTGAAATTTTGGAAACAATTTAAAAATATGCATATCAAACGTTAAGTAAAAAATTTTATGAAAAACTAAAAAGACATACATACGAATTAGTAGAAAAAATTAGGAATATCATAAAAAGCAGAAAAGAAAATGAAATGCAAATTAATGAAAAGTCGTAAAATAAGAGTGTAGTTGGAAAAGATTTGATGAAAACACATGGAAAATCATGTTTTTGATATTTTTGACAAAGACAATTTCTAAAGTTTAGACAAAGTGAAAAAAGCTACTAATAAAAAAATATATAAATAGCTAAAAAATTCAATTTTTTCCCCAAAAATTTCGATTGTTTTCCAAAAATTTAAAACAATTAACAACCAAAACTTTGTTACTTATATTAAGGTAATTTGAAGAGTTTATTTTTGGTGAGTTTGGAAGGAAATCTAAAAAAAAAATTCTCAAACTTTATAAAATCATATACATAATTAAATAAAAGAAAAAACTAAAAGTAAAATTATAAAAAAAATTGTTCAAAAAAGAAAGAAATAGTAAATATTAATTGTTTAATAAACAAAAAAAAAAAAAAAAAGAAGAAGAAGGAAAAAACAAGTACTGCTAACGACGCTTGGAATTAAAAATTTGGAATTTGATTCAAAAAATTTCAACATATTTATTCTTACACTTTGAAGAAGAGAAGCACAAATATTTTTCAAGCGTTGAGCAAAGGAATATGATACAAAATTCTAATAAAAACATAAAAAAGTTTTAAAAAAACTAAGCCACGGAAAAAAATTTGTAAATTAAAAAATACAATGAACAAAAATATATTTTGATGGACATTTTATGTGTATTTTTTTTAAATGGAAATAAATATATAAATTAATGACTTTCACATTAAAAAATAAAATAAAAAGTACAAAATGACAGATATTATTAAAAAAAGACACAAATTATATATAAAAAAAATTTTATTATAAAAAAGAAGAAAATTAAAAAAAAATTTTTAAATAGAAAAGAAATATATATATTGTTTTAAATTAAAAAAAGTTAAAAATTTAAAAACAATTTTAAATAAATATAAAAAAATCTAATAAACTTTTTAAAATTCGTTTAAAAAAACATAAAAAATATATTTCTCTGACATTTATTAATTAATTTATTTTAAATAAAAATAAAATTTAAAATTTTTAATAAAATATACTCATAGGCATTTGTGAAAACAACTTGAGGTATTTTCAAAAGTCACCTGCATTCTTAAAACTAAATATAGTGTCCTAAAGCTATGTTTTGTTATTGCATGAGTACTTAGCGCATTCCTTAAGATTTAAAAAGAAGAAAAAAAATTCAAAACTTTATCAAAATATTTAATTAACAAGATATTTAAACGCACTTAACCCTGGATTGCCTCTAAACATAAATAACATTAACAAAAATTAATCTGTTATTCGCCTTTTGACTGGTCTTTCCGCCACCATATTGTACGCAATTTCAATATTTAATTGCGAAAAGTGAAAATTGAGGAAAACAGTGCACAAATTGGAAGGAAACAGACTGCCAGCACATTATCTGCACTGTTTATGTATGCATGTATGTATTGTGTAAAAAATAAACTTGTTCAAAAACAATCTGTAAACATTTCAAAGGAGAATACACACTTACCTTGAACCCTCTGCGCTACTATCCGATTGTAGAAGTACATATTTTTGGTCTGGCGATACGAGAAATGATTCAGCATTCAATTGGCGCTGAGGAGAATATAGAAAAAAAAAAGAATAAAAATATTTTCTATATATGTACATATGTATCTTTGAGGCAATAAAAATAGTGCTTCACTTACGAATGTTGAATTGGTCATCAGGACCCGCGTTGTATAATTATCTAAATTTAATATCGATAAACCGCCCGTCGGGTCGCGATATATCAGTTCGATATCTGTGATAAGTGAAAGCAAAAACAAAATTTTTTTTTTCAAAATTTTTAACAATCACTAGGCGCTGCCATGCATACACACACACACACACACAGCCGCGTACTTACCACTACTCCAAGTACCATTGAAAGGCTTCCATTGCAAACTTTTGCCTAAAATATCAGTCAGCAGCATGTGACGGCCGCGTATGCGCAACCCTTCATCCTCTATAATCATATGCAAATTAGAAATGGCAAATTAATGAGGTAAATTAAGGAATTAAGGGTGGTACACACACAGACGGAGAGAGTAACACAAAGCGGTTGAGGAAATTGAAAATTCAACAAAAAATAGGCTTGACACAGAGTGTACGAGCATGCTGTACACGTATATGTATTATATAGGTGAAATTTTCAATTTATTTTCACAATATACTTTTACATATATAAATCATTTTTGTGTTTTTGTGCCTGGAAATTATTTTCACCAATATATTTTCCATTCTCCTCAGAGGCGTTAAATTATTTTTATGTCTTTTGGGAAATTATGCTTATTAATATGCATTATTTTTATGTGCGCGTATGCACGTATGTATGTTTATGTAGATATTTATAGTTTTGTCTATATATATTCACATTTATCATTATTTAACTGCACTCACCTGGCGACAGCAGGAAAATTGAGAAAATTATAAGACTGAAAACTGCTGCTATTACCAGCAATGCTATAAATATGCCACGCCAATTACGTCGTTCCGGCGAGATGGCAACCAGTTCCTGGAAAAAGTAGCAAGAAAAGCAGAAAAAATGTTAATAGGAAAATTCCCCTTAAATGTGTTTATGACAGATAAAAATTTATGGTTAGCTTATTGAAAAACTCATTTTTTAAGCTAACTTGGCTCATTCAAGTTATCAATACTATTATAGATACTGGCGAAGTCAAGAGGTAGAGATAGAGAAGAATTTTTTTAAACTTTTATTTTTATTTTTTATATTTATAACATAAAAAAAATTAAAAAGATAAAATAATTTGAAATAAAATGAAATAAAATAAAATGAACTAACAAAAAAAAAATGACATAAAAAAAATAATAAAAAAAAATAAAAAAAAAATAAAAAAAAATTATTAAAAAAAAAAAATAAAAAAAAAAATAAAAAAAAAATAAAATAAAAAAATAAAATAAAAATAAAATAACATAAAATAAAATAAAATAAAATAAAATAATCTTTACAAAGACAATCTCCGGCGAGGAAGAAATACCAGAGTTCTTAACATTAGGTACGACGTACATGATACCGTAAAGTGATAATCCAATTGAGCCATCAATGTTCAGTCCAAGAACTTGTCTCCCCATTAAATATAAAATACTAACGTCATGTATATCCAACATCCCTTATGAACACATTGAAGCAAACAACTTGATTGCAGAAGAACAGAAAGGGTGCATAAGATCGTTCCAGGGATGTAAAGAGCAATTAATTTTAGACCAAGTAGTACTTGGACAATCTAAAAGGCAAAGCAGTAATCTCTATGCAGCGTATATTGATTGGATGAAAGCGCTCAATTCAGTACACCATTCATGGCTTATCGAGGTGCTGCATTTGTATAAATTCAATTCTAAGATAATACTTTTCCTAGATAAAATTATGCAATATTGGAGAACTAGAATGCCAATATCTGGAATTATTCAGTACACGAGGGACATAAAAATCAGCAATGGAATCTTCCAAGGCGATTCACTGAGTCCACTCTGATTCATGCTCAGCATGAACCCTTTCAGCCATATTCTACGGGAGACAGGCTACGGATATGTGGTGAAACATGAGTAGACTGGAAGATATCATTTGAGTCATCTCTTTTACGTAGATGATCTGAAGTTTTATGCCAGCAAACCAAACCATCTTGAAAAGCTTTTGAAATGTGCCGCAACTTTTTTCAATAACATTAAATGCCTGTTGGTCTTGGGAAATGCCGTAAAATAACTATCCTGAAAGGAAAGATGATTCCCAGGGACACTCCCATTGAACCTGCAGGCCTCGATATAAAAAAAATGGAACCAGATGAGACATATAAGGATCTTGGAGTTATGCAGAGTAATTGTGTAGAAACTATGCATACACAGAAAAAACTAGTGGTGGAGTTTAGGAGACGACTTAACGCTATATGCAAAACCCAATTAAGTGGAAGAAACCAGACACTTGCCATAAATTCGTTTGCTATACCCGTGGTACCGTACAACAGTTTTGGAGTTATAAAATAGTCAACAACCGAGCTGAAAAATATGCAACGGATAATACGTACAGTCATGACCAAACATAAAGCTCATCATCCCAAAGCATATGTCTTTCGAACGACGTTGTACAGGAAAGAAGGTGGAAGGGGCCAGATCGACATCGGAGCTTTGCATGACAAATTAATTTTAAAACTCAGAGCGTATTTCCGTCAAAAGTCACCACAGTCTGAAATTCATCGGGCTGTAGAATCCGCTGATGATAACTATACTCAACTGCGAATGAACCAGCCGTATGAAAGCAGAAATACGATATCAACGGATGAAAAAATGCAGTAATGGTCTGAAATGGTAGTCCACAGAGTATATCGGAAAGATTTGCTGAGTCCGCATGTCGACCAAAAATTGTCGCACTTATGGCTCACAAATAGGGCAATATTCGCCGAAACGGAAGGAACTATTTTTGCAATGCAAGATGGAGACATTCCCACCAGAAATTATGTGAAGTATATAATTCGTGACGTAAATGCTCCTGCAGACAGATGCCGTAGATGCAATATAAGAAGCGAAACTCTAGACCATGTGTTTGCTGGATGTGTCATGCTCGCTAATTCGATGTATCTTAAGCGACATAGTGACATCACGAAAATAATTCATTTGCAACTTACCCAGAAGTACAACTTTTACCAAAATAAGACACCGTACTAAAGATATATTCCGGAACCAATACACAAAGACGCCAGCATGCTTCTATATTTCGATCGAACCGTTGTGACGAATGCCACGAGAGACCACAATAGACCAGATATATTTGTGGTTGACAAGGCTAGTAAAATAGCATTTATAATTGATATTGCGGTTCCTCTCAACAAAATAAAAAAAAATATAACAAAATAAAAAATAAATAATGAAAAACAAATAAAATAAGATATGATAAAAAATAAAATAAAATAAAATATAATACAGTTAAATAAAAAAAAAAAATAACACAAAAAAATAAAATAAAATAAAATAAAATAAAATAAAATAAAAAAATGAAATCTACATTATTGGCCTGTAGCTAAATTAAAATAAAATAAAAAATTTAACGGGATGCAATAAAAATTAAAAAAAATAAAATAACATAAAATAAAATAAAATAATATAAAATAAAATAAAATAAAATAAAAAAATGAAATAAAATAATATGAAATAAAATAAAATAAATATAATAAAATACATTAAAATAAAATAAAAATATAATAAAATACAATAAAAATATAAAAAAATATATAACAAAATAAAAAACAAATAAAATAAGATAAAATAAAAAAGAAAGAATAAAATATAACAAAATAAAATAAAATAAAATAAAATAAAGTAAAATAAAATTAAAAACATAAAATAACATAAAATAATATAAAATAAAATAAAGTAAAATAAATGAAATTAAATAAAATAGAATAAAACACATTAAAATAAAATAAATATATATAATAAAATACAATAAAAAAATACATAAAAAAAATAAAAACAAATAAAATAAGATAAGATAAAAAAGAAGAATAAAAAAAAAAAAATTAAAATAAAATAAAGTAAAGTAAAATAAAATAAAAAATGAAATAAAATAAAATAAAATAAAATAAAATTAAATAAAACAAAATAAAATAAATTAATATAAAATAAAATAAAATAAAAAAATAAAATAACATAAAAATAAATTAATTAAAATAAACTATAGAAATGAAATAAAATACAATAAAAAAAAAGTTGAGATAAAAAAATAAATAAAAATAAAAATAAAATAAAATAAAGTAAAATAAAATAAAAAAATGAAATAAAATAAAATAAAATTAAATAAAACAAAATAAAATAAAATAACATGAAATAAAATAAAATAAAATAAAATAAAATAAAATAAAATATAGTAATGTTAAATAAATTAAAAAAATAAAATAACATAAAAATAAATTAATTAAAATAAACTAAAGAAATCAAATAAAATACAATATAAAAAAAAAGTTGAGATAAAAAAAAAATAAAATAAAATAAAGTAAAAAAAAATAAAAAAATGAAATAAAACAAAAAAAAATAAAATAAAATAAAATTAAATAAAATAGAATAAAATACATTAAAATAAAATAAAAAGTTTTAATAAAAAACAAACAAAAAAAATTTAAAATAATTAAAATTCAAATAATATAAGATAAGATAAGATATAACAAAAAAAAAAAAAAATAAAGAATAAAATACAAAAATTAAATTAAATAAACTAAAAAAAAAATAAAAAAAAAAAAATAAAGTAAAAAAAAAATAAAAAAATTATATAAAAAAAAATTAAAAAAAATAAAATAAAGTAAAATAAAATAAAATACATTAAAATAAAATAAAAAAATATAATAAAATAAGATAAAAAAATATATAACAAAAAAAAAAAGATAAGTTAAAAAAATAAAAATAAAAAAAGAATAAAATGAAAAAAGTAAAATAGAAAAAAAAAAATTAAAAAAAAAAATAGAAAAAATGAAATAAAATAAAATAAAATAAAATAAAATAGAATAAAATAAAATAAAATGATTTAATATAAAATAAAACAAGTTAAAGTAAAATAAAATAAAATAAATTAAAGTAAAATAAAATAAAAAAGTAAAAAAAATAAAATAAAATGAAATAAAAAAATTTATATAACAAAATAAAATAAAAATTAAAAAACAAATTAAATGAGATAACATAAAAAAAAGAATAAAAAAAATAAATAAAAGAATAAAAATTAAAAAAAAGTTAAAATAAAATTAAATTAAATAAAATAAATTAAAATAAAAGAGTAAAGAAAACAAATTTTTTGGGAGGAAAATTGAACTTTAATATCTTTAAAGTACTTTATACGCATGTATTTTGTACACACATTTGCTCATGTTAAGTCGTTGAAGAAGTCGTCAGCGGCAAAATTTTGGTTTTATTGGTCAAGTGAAAAATATAAGAATATATATAGTTATATGTATACATATTTCAGAGTATTTTAAACTGACTTTATTAGAGAGCTGCCATTCGAAAACTTCATTGTCATGCCAGCATATTGCGTAACAAGTCAATTGACTTTAGTACAAAATTGATGCCTTTGCCATGCCTACTATTGACATTACACAAGCCTTCTATATTCACAATCATATATACAACTATAAAGCTACTTCATGTTGCCTTATTTATTTGTTCATGTTGATATCAAATTTAACATTTTTTAATTGCATTTGTATTTGTATTACGCTTCTGTGGCAGGCATTATTTATTGTTTGATTTTATTGCTGAATAATTTCTTTTTGTACACCGTTATTTGTAGTAATTCAGTAAGCTACCCGCAGCGTTGCCAATTTTCTTCGAAAGAATATCTTCATTTGAATGATTGAATCTGAAGCTGTCAGTAAATAAAGTTACTCAATAACATAATCTTTCTAATCGAATTCAACGTTGCCAATTTTCTATGCCAGGAGTTTTTTTTTTGGTTGATACATATATTTTTATTTCAAAGTAGGCGTACATCAGTGATACCATTATTAGTCTCATTCGATTTATTTATGTTTATTTTTTGTAGTTTTTTTATTTGATATTTTATAAGCGTAATTTTTAGCTAAACCCACTGTTTATTCGTATTTGCGACGCAAATAGTACGCATCACTCAGCCTCGTTTGATTCATGCATTTATTCTTCTCCACCTTCAACATTTTCATTATATTAAAACACTTTTTAAGACAAGGCTTGAGTTTCATAAGCATACAGGCAGCCACCCTTGTACACACCCACTCATTTACATAAGAACTGCAAATTCTAACAAATCAACAAATCAATCAAATATATTTGTTGTATTGGATAAAGCTTTAGCTCTTTGCGTCTCAACCAAAAACTTCGCTTCACATCCTCAATTGTATTTGATGGATATTTATTGCTTCACATTTAACTTTTTCAGTGATTTTTCATGCCTTAAGTGTTCGTATTGCTTATTTGACACTGCTACTCTATGTATATATATTTAAATGTATGTATGTGTGTATTAAGAAAGCTTTGTATTAGCAGAGACCTTGACCCCTTGTCTTACATTTCCATTTCCAATACATTTATTTGCGTTTGTTTATTTTTTGTGTGTGAAAAGACATTTGTTTTGATTGCGTATACGCCATGGCGTTCAATTTCGCAGCGCGCAATTGAATATATATATATATATATATATCAACGCTCCTTTTCAAAAAGCTTCAATTTAATTTTTCACTTTAAATTATTTTACACGAAATTTTTTTTAATTTTCTTGTCTTTTTTTCATATTTTCTAAAATTTTACACCATTACTTACTGACTTTAGCCAATTATTTATGCTAATCTTCTAAAGAATTGGGGTTAAGCGACAAATAGCCTAAAATTAAAGCATCCAAATTGAGTGCTAAAGTAATTAAAAACAAATGGCCGCTTATTAATTTTCTCTGAGTAAGTAAAAGCGCGGATTTTGTCCCATGTACTATGAATGTAGGAAAGAGAGCTGGGTTTAGATAAATATTATTGGATTACGGTTTGGATTTATGTGATTCGAAAGTGGATGAATTTTTGTTGCTTAAGCTTTCGCAGCAGGAAATTTTCAGCGAACAATTTTATAACTTAGTAAAAATTTTATTCAATAAATGCCATAAATGCTCATAAGGTACAGAAAGGAATATAAATGAATAAAGATCAAGCTATGATTTATGATTGATGATTTGATGATTTATGGTTGATGATTGATGCTTTATGATTTATGATTTATGATTTATGATTTATGATTTATGATTTATGATTTATGATTTATGATTTATGATTTATGATTTATGATTTATGATTTATGATTTATGATTTGTGATGTTGGATCTGTGATTCCTAAAGCTTCTCATCATATAAAAAATATATATACTTTTTCGATGTTTAAGTGTGCAAACTTCTTTAACTACTCAGCATGATGTGCCACACTCGACCATAATCAAGAAAGTAACACACAACCATCCATTTAGTCTACATTATATGTCCTTACGGAGCAACAACGCAGCATACTTTTACCTTCGTGTGCCCTTTCCCTTATGGTGCCTGCCATTTCAAATGACTTGACCCATCAAAAGTTCTGTGGCACAAATTTTGATGTGTCATCAAGAGCAACCATTAAAAAGTTTGCAAAGTGAAATTATATAACTTGCCGTATTAAGCCTTTAAGTGTCCAAATAGCGAGTAGATCACATGCTGTGTATTGGGCGATTTTATAAGGAGGCACTTGCATAAAGGCAAAGTAATCGTTTGTACTTAAAAATATTTGTAGGTATATTTGTTAAAAAAAATATTAAACACACGCATACAGTGTTTGTCAAATGAGAATCTTAAATTTATTTAATTATGTTGTATGTCATCAGTTGACAAGCGACCCAGTTAAGCGTGTGTCATTATTGCCAACAAAATAACTAGCGAGGTTTGCTCTTTGGAATCACAAACGAAATTCTAACAACGTTAACAGCTTTTAATGTTATAATCGTGAATTAGAAAGGTAAGAAGGTTAAAGTAATTTGCTGAGGAAAAATTAAAAGTTAAATAACTGAAAGTAATTCAATGCGCTTGGTGTTACCTTCCCTTAGCGGTTTCCTTTTCTATTTAAAATTTATTGCTTAGGATCCATGATCCATCAACTATGATTTATAACCCTTGATCTATAACCCATCATGTATGATCTATGATTATGACTTACGATTTATAGTTTGCGATCTATGTTCTAAGCTCTATAATTTAGAATCTATAAACTATGGTTAAGATATATGATTTATGAGCTATGATTCATGTTCTATAATCCACGATCTATAATCTATGATTAAGTTTTTATGATCTTATATCTGATCTACGATCCGCGATCCATGATCTATGACATATGATCTATTGATTATGATCTATGATCCACTAACCCTCTTTCATGTTTTATGATTTACTAGCAATGATTTTTTTATCTATTATCTGTGATATCTAATCGATGATCCATGATGGGACATATAATCTTTAATCTATTATCCACGATCAATGATCCATGATTTATTATCTATAATACTTTACCTTTGATCTAAGACATATGATCTATGTTCGATGATCTGATATACAATCTATCATTACTATTTATGATTTATGATTTATGATTCATGATTTATGTTTTATGATTTATGATTTATTATTTATGATTTATGATTAATATTTTATAATTTACGATTTATGATTTATGATTTATGATTTATGATTCATGATTTATGATTTATGATTCATGATTTATGTTTTATGATTTATGATTTATGATTTATTATTTATGATTTATGATTTATAATTTATAATTTACGATTTATGATTTATGATTTACGATTTATGATTTATGATTTATTATTTACGATTTATGATTTACGATTTATGATTTATGATTTATTATTTATGATTTATGATTTATAATTTATAATTTACGATTTATGATTTATGATTTATGATTTATAATTTATAATTTACGATTTATGATTTATGATTTATGATTTATGATTTATGATTTATGATTTATGAGTTATGATTTATGATTTATGAGTTATGATTTATGATTTATGATTTATTATTTATGATTTATGATTTACGATTTATGATTTATGATTTATTATTTATGATTTATGATTTATAATTTATAATTTACGATTTATGATTTATGATTTATGATTTATTATTTACGATTTATGATTTACGATTTATGATTTATGATTTATTATTTATGATTTATGATTTATAATTTATAATTTACGATTTATGATTTATGATTTATGATTTATGATTTATGAGTTATGATTTATGATTTATGAGTTATGATTTATGATTTATGATTTATTATTTATAATTTACGATTTATTATTTATGATTTATGATTTATAGTTTATAATTTACGATTTATGATTTATGATTTATGATTTATGATTTATGAGTTATGATTTATGATTTATGAGTTATGATTTATGATTTATGATTTATTATTTATGATTTATGATTTATAATTTATAATTTACGATTTATTATTTATGATTTATGATTTATAATTTATGATTTATGATTTATAATTTATAATTTACGATTTATGATTTATGATTTATGATTTATGATTTATGAGTTATGATTTATGATTTATGAGTTATGATTTATGATTTATGATTTATTATTTATGATTTATGATTTATAATTTATAATTTACGATTTATGATTTATGATTTATGATTTATAATTTATGATTTATGATTTACGATTTATGATTTACGATTTATGATTAATGATTTATGATTTATGATTTATGATTTATAATTTATGATACAAGATCTATGGTCTATGATTTATGATCTATGATCTAAGAATTATGAGCTAGGATATATGAACTATGATCTATGATCTATGATCTATGATCTATGATCTACGATCTATGATCTATGATCTATGATCTATGATCTATGATCTATGATCTATGATCTATGATGTATGACCTATGATTTGCGACCTATGATCTACGATTTAAAGTTTTTTATCTATGTTCTTTGGATCTGTGATCCATAATCTGTAGTGATTTATGTATGTATAATTTTTATTTGATTTTTTTTTGTACTCTAACACACTTTGCGCAAATTTATATGTCCTTGCAAACTTAACTTGTTCCGTTAAACATGCGACGTTACTTGACGTTAGCATAAATTGATGCATACACGCAAAAAAAAACAGGAAAAATTAAATTGCTTCACTATTGAAAATATAAAGCAAACATTTTCTACGTTTTTCCTTATTTATATAATAAATAGAGCGCAAAAGTGGTCATATTAATTTTATAGGTGTAAATATGTATTATACATATGAAGTTATTATGTGTGCGTTGGCGCCTGGAGCGTAAAAAAAATGAGAAAACGAAAAGAGAATGGGCGTGTGCAGAAAAATTCGCTGTAAAGGAATGAAAAGAAAAAAATGCTGGGTAAATGAAAGACATGATAAAAAGCTAAAATTGCTGCAATTCATTTTCAGGAAAAATGATATTGTTGACATATGAAGATAATCATGACAGGAATGCAGAATATAATGAAAAAGTGAAGAAAATGAAAAATAAAAATCACAGTTAAAAAATATGTGTATATATATATGCATACATAAAGTGCTTGGCTCTGACTAAGTGCACTGTAAAGGATTTTCAATAATGATAAAAAGAAAAAAAAAATTCAAAAAAAATATTATATATTTTTTTTTTTAATTTTTAATTTTTTAATTACAAATTATTTCCCTTCTATTACAAAACCTCTAAAGAATATATATAAATACTCTCAATTCTCTAATTGGAATTTTTCATTTAACATGAAATTGAGCAGACATGCCAGTGATATGCCACACTGATAGTCAAACAACGCAAAAGCTCTCAAAAATAAAATATAGAAATAAAATTCAAAATAGCAGGAAAACCAATGCCAAGCAAATGTCTGTGCTAGTGAGAAAATTAAAAATATGCAATGGGGAAAAATAACTATCCTTGATTTGCTTAATTGACAAGTGAACTGAAATGTGGAGCTAAGTGAAAAGCCATCAGTGGCGAATCAGCGTTGAAGAAGTGCAGACAAAAAACAAATGAGATGTTAGAAAGCAACTATGCGAGCGTACATATGTATGTAAATATATGCAAATGCAAGGTAAATTCCAGCGAACGTCAAATCGTGTGTAAGAGCAAAGCTATGTGGGGTGGGCTTGGCGTCGTACATGGCGTATGAGTGATGTGACCGTCAACTAAATAATGTAAATTTCTTTTACAACTACACACACAAGTGTGTGTGCATGTTTGAGTGTGGGTGATGGTGTGCGAAAGTATGTAAGCAGCACATAGTTTGAGTTTATTACTGCACACGCTTAATGCTTAATACTCGCAAGTGGAATGCTTAGTTGAGTGGAAAATATGTGCAAAAAGTCGTTCGCTTAGCGTTAAAGCGCGTTAAGTAACTCAAGAGCAACAGCAACAACTGCAACTGGTGTTGAGTTTTATTTTTCTTTCATGTCAGCAGCGCATACATGATGCAGCTGTGGTATTTATGTTTGTGTGCAAGTGTGTGTTTTTAATTTGGTTATGTTTGGTATATTAATTTGATTGCGGATTAAGTGGCTTTCTTTGTGTGTTAAATTCAATTAAAACTCTGTGTGGTTTCGCCAAAATTGCGGCTGCAGATGCGTGAATGAGTATGCAAGGTTAGACGTAATGTGAAGGATATTTGATGGAAAATTTTACAATGTGGATAAATATCGAAAAAAACTTGAAAATTTAGTATTTTTTCTATCAAAATTGAGTAAATCACCCAATTTTAATATAATATATCCTATAATACCCACTAATTATCGATTTTCAAAGTGGATAAATATCATTAAATATGAAAAATTTAGTTTTTTATATCAAAACTGAGTAGGCAACATTATTTTTCAACAAGTTCTACTGATAATCAATTTTCAAAGTCGATAAATATCGATAATCTTGAAAATTTTGTATTTTTTCTATCAAAATTATGTAATCCAATTATGTCTTTTATATGTCCAGAAATTTCTACTAATTATCGATTCTCAAAGTCGATAAATTTCGACTTATCATGAAAATTTAGCATTTTTTCTATCAAAACTTGATTTTTTTAAACATATTTTGAATATTTATCATGTGCGAGTTAAAATTAAATATTTAGACCATTTTCAATATTTTTATCGATAACTTATCAATAACTTTTTAAATTAAAATGTATTTTTTATTTGCTTTTAATATTAACCGCAGCTTAATTTTTTTTTATCGATTTGCTTTCAAATGGTTTTATCGAATTAGTTATGAATATTTAACAAATTACGGACTTAAATTTTCTTTTAAAAAATTTCGAAGTAGTTTCTATTTGTTCCGAACATTTAGCATTTACGAATTATGAAATTAAATATTTTTATCGATGAACTGCCAATTATTTTTATTTTTAGAATTTTTTTTTATTATCCGAGGCATCCAAAGTGTCTCCTGTCTTCACATCACTTTTTTATTTCAGTTGTATGCTAAAAATATTGTGAAGGATAAAATTTTATCATAATTGCATGAAAGGTCAATTTTTATTTATAGCAACAGTAGCAGGTGAAAGTTTCTAAATAAAAGTATGGGAAAAAAGTTCGCACTCAGTGGAATACATTTTTTTATATATATTTTTAACTTGCATAAATTATGAGCGTCTCAGCTGCATGCGGATGCATTTAAGTTCTATAGGAATTTTATTTGTATATATATATGTATATATATACATATATAAAGGGTGGTTTTTACAGAGGTATGGAACTTTAAGTTGCAATAAAACAATGATGGATTATTCGATGGACATGAGTTTTATTTATCCGAAAGATAATCTTGTGGTATTACATTTTAAATATGATTTCTGGCATATGACCGCCACGGCTGGCGCGGATGTAGTCCAATCTAGACGTCAAATTTTCGATGACTTTTTCCAACATTTGTGGCCGTATATCGGCAATAACACGGCGAATGTTGTCTTCCAAATGGTCAAGCGTTTGTGGCTTATCCGCGTAGACCAATGACTTTACATAGCCCCACAGAAAGTAGTCTAGCGGTGTTAAATCACAAGATCTTGGAGGCCAATTCACAGGTCCAAAACGTGAAATTAGGCGATCACCAAACGTGTCTTTCAATAGATCTATTGTGGCACGAGCTGTGTGACATGTTGCGCCATCTTGTTGAAACCACATCTCCTGGACATCATGGTTATTCAATTCAGGAATGAAAAAGTTAGTAATCATGGCTCTATACCGATCACCATTGACTGTAACGTTCTGGCCACCATCGTTTTTGAAAAAGCACGGACCAATGATTCCACCAGCCCATAAAGCGCACCAAACAGTCAGTTTTTCTGCAGGTAACAATGTTTCAACATACACTTGAGGATTACCTTCACTCCAAATGCGGCAGTTTTGTTTGTTGACGTAGCCATTCAACCAGAAGTGCGTTTCATCGCTAAACAAAATTCGCTTATGAAAATCGGGAACAACGGTAATCTCGTTTTGGGCCCATTCGACGAATCTACGCCTTACTTGATGATCAGTTGGCTTCAATTCTTGCACGAGTTGGATTTTGTAAGCACGCAAACCAAGATCCTTCCTCAAAATCTTCTATAAAGTGGATGGACACAGATCCAATTCCTGTGCTCGATGGCGGATGGACTCATTCGGGTCTTCCTCAATGCTACGCTCTACAGCAGCAATAGCTTCTTCTGTACGCACCGTCTCTGGGGGTGCACTGTGGTGCGAAAACGTTCCATGGTTAATCGAATTAACTGCTCTGATGCGACGATTTTGTCGACGATAAAATGGAGGTAGTGCCCGATATGTTTTCCGCACAGAACCATTATTTTCGAAATAAAATTGCACTAGTTGCAAGCGTTGTTCAGGCGTGAATTGCCAAACCAAACAGAGAATAAATCACTTGACAGCTGTTAAATCGGTCGCCATCTTGAAAAGTACTGCCAACTTAAAGTTCTATACCTCTATAAAAAACACCCTTTATAAATAGCAAATTCAAATATGCTTTTACGCTGCGCTGCACCTCTTCAGCCACTACCACTGCTCAATCTGCGCAGTTAGTTTGAGTTGTTGGCATCTGTCTATCAATCTCCTGCCATTATTTGGCAGATTTCGCCTTTTATATTTCACAATACACATGTACATATATATTTTAGTGCATTGGAATTTTTACTGATTTGCAAATTGCTTCACTTCCATAAATTGCTTAAATATAAACACTTATTTCTGCTTGTATATACATATTTATTCTTACATTTACAGCCGTAATGGATTCAAGGAAAATCTCTTTGTTATCGTCAGTTTACAATACTTTTACCGTTACGATTAATGTTTTTTTGCTGCATTTTGCACTCATTGCATTTTACTTTGCCTATTGTTTATTCAAGTAAAATGTGCAAACTCATGGAAAATGTATTTTCATTTAGATACATACACACGTACATATAAGCAAATTTGCTTAGTAAATAATTTGAAATGTGAAATGAAAATCGCTGCCTCAGTTGTTTATACATAGAAGATTAGTGCGTTTAGTGCCAAAGACTTGAAGGCTTTTCCTGAAGTATGCGACCTTTGCAAGCATTGAGGAAAAGATAAAAGAAATTCCAATAATTCAAACAAGTTTAAACAAGGCCTAGGAACTTGATAATGCACGAATTATTGCGAAAATTTATGACTTCGGCAATGCAAGCCTCAAAACTATAGATATATCTATTAATATATATATACAAGAGATATATGGTTCGCTTCTCATGAATTTAGAATGTAATCTAAAGGCTGTCAAACGGTGGCGCTGCTGTCATTATCGACTACCTGAAGCCTTACAGCCGCTTCAAATGTACCGGTGAAGTCCTCAACCTGCTGCTTCAACCAACTATTATTCTCTCAGTTATGGCTTGCAGCTGGCCAATGAAGGAGTTAGAGCTTTTTTAGAGCGCGATGTGTAATTTCCGTAGCTAGAATTCCAGAAGTTGTTTAAGGAAGGTTTAGTTGAAGAAATTTACTTTGTCAGAAAGCAGCTAAGTCTCCAAATACAAAAGAAGTCACAAGAGACGAGCAAATACACCATTATAACTCTAGCAGTTGTCAATTCCTGTGGAAGTAAGTGCGAGATTTACTCTTCGTGCATTAAAATTGATGAATATCAGAGAGTGAAGCGCGCACACTTGCATAGATAGTTTAATGAAGAAGATCGGCACAAGGAAATCCAGTAGAAGACGCTCCACTAGTAGATGAAAAAACAGAGCGCAATAGATTTTTTTCATAATCAAATCTCTATACGAGGCTGGTTTGATAGGTCAGTGACTTTTTTAATAAAATATTTGTTTTTCGGCGAACAAGTCTTTTCTTCTCTACATATTCTCCTTTTAGCTCTATACATTTAATCCAGCGTTTTTTTCAATTTTCTTACACCTTCCAAATATGTAATAGGTTTTTCCAAGGTCCTCAAAATATGCGTCTGTTTCTGTGATGACCTCTAATCGACCCGAATCTCTTACCACAGAGGCATTTTTTTTAAGTTTGGAAACAAGAAATAGTCGCAGGTGACTAAATCTGGATAATATCCTGCGACCCCAGTTTATATCCCAATTCATGAATTTTTGTCCTGGTGACCACACATGTGTGCACATCTGCATTGTTCTAATGGAAAAGCACTTTTTTTCCGCCAAATGCGATCTTTTATGTTTCGAATCAATGCCGAATCTGTTCAAAGGCTCTGAATAACATTCGCCGGCGATCGTTTAATCCTTTTCAAAGTAATCGATGGGAATGTCACTTCGTGCTGCATCCCAAAAAACTGTGTTCATGACATTGTTGCCCGAAAGATCTACCTTGGCCTTCTTTGGTGCACGTTCACCCGGAAAAATTCACATTCTTGATTGTTTTTTGGCCTCTTGTGTAATGTATTGGATCCATATTTCGTCTACGGTAACGAAACGGCACAAAAATTCGTGTGGATTGCAGTTGAGCATCGCTAAACACTACTCCTTTGAAGTGATTACACAGTTGTGAATATGGTTGCGTGTATTTCATGTCTAACTACTAAAGTAACATGTGATGTACCCACTCAATCAGGATGGCTATAGCCTCATCCACTTCACACACCATTGCTATGTGTGCTTTGCTTTGGATAAAAAGGAATTCCGCGTGTTTACAAAACATTGCTCTTTGAAGGGGAAAAATACAATTGAAGCAAAAACTTGACTTGATGATGAGTTTCCTGACACTGACCCAGGAAAGTCAACCATCGAGGATTGGTATGCTAAGTTAGACGTGGTGAAATGAGCACCGAAGACGGTGAACTCAGCGGAGGGCCAAAAGAGGTTCTTACCTACGAAAACATGAAAAAAACCTACAAAATGATTTTGAATAATCGTAAATTGAAATTGAATGAAATAGTAGGCACTCGAAAGATATCGATTGAGAGTGTACATCAAATCATTCACAAAAACTTGGATATGAGAATGCTCTGTGCAAAATGGGCGCCGCTCGAGCTCACTTTTGACCAAAACAACGACGAGTTGATGATTCGGAGCAGTGTTTGGAGATATTCAAGCGTAATAAACCCAAGTTTTTAAGTCGTCATATGACAAGGGATGAAACATGGCTCTATCGTTTTACTCCGAAGTCCAATCATCAGTCATCCGAGTGGATTGCACACGATAAACCCGCTCCAAAGCAGCAGTCGGCTGGAAAACTTCTGTGCGTCCTTTTTTGGGATGCGCAAGGAATAATTTTTATTGGCTACCTTGAAAAAGGAAGGATCATCAACAGAGACTATTATGTAGCAGTGCACCATTTGAAGAAAGAAATCGCCGAAAAGCGATCTCATTTGAAAGAAAAGAAAGTGCTGTTCTACCAAGACAATGCACCGTGTTATATATCAGTCAAATTGATGGCAAAAATCCATGAATTGTGCTTCGAATCGTTTCCGCAACCAACGCATTTTCCAGATCTGGCTCCCAGCGATTATTTGCTGTTCTCAGATCTCAAAAGAATGCTAGCTGGGAAGAAATTTTCGTCGAATGAGTAGGTGATCGCCGAAACTGAAGCCTATTTTGAAGTGAAGGACAAATCGTACTACAAAAGTGGTATCGAAAAATTGGAGTGTCGCTATAATCAGTATATTACCCTTTAAGAAAATGAATTTTGCCAAAAAAATTGTGTTTCACTATGGTAGGCAGATGAGTCGTGTCAAGATGTCATATTATTTTTGTTCAGTATTGTTTGGCATTTCATCATGGAAAGACTTACGCCTAAACAACGTTTACCATTCAACTTTATTACGAAAATTCACGTTCTGTAAGGATTGTGTTTCGCGCGCGCTTATGGTCAACATAATTGGCCTACTGAGTATACTATTCGCAACAAAATCACCCATTTTGCATTCATTATTGGATAGCACGGAGTGAAGAAAATATAGCGGCCGCAGCTGAAAGTGTACACGAAGACTGTGGAGAGTCGATTCGGCGCCGTTCGCAGCAACTCGGACTAACGTGTGGAACGACTTGGTGCATTTTACGTCGAGATCTTAAATTGAAAGCGTACAAAATACAGCTTGTGTAAGAACTGAAGCCGCTCGACCTTCTCAAGCGACACCGCTTCGTTCTATGGGTTCTTGAAAAGTTCCAAGAAGATCCAACGTTTTTGAGCCAAATTTTATTCAGCGATGAGGCCCATTTCTAGCTTAATGGGTATGTAAACAAGCGAAATTGGCACATTTGGGACGAAAAGCAACTCGAAGATATTCAAGAGATGCCAGAAAGCGGCTGCCAGAAATAACAATGGTTTGGTGTGTTTGTGGCGGGGTGTAATCATCAGTCCATATTTCTGCAAAAATAATGCCGTTGAGAACGTAATCGTGAATGGCGACTGTTATCGCACCATTATAACTGACTATTTGATGCTTGAGATTGAAGCTCGTGATCTACGCGACATTTGGTTTCAGCAAGACGGCGCCACTTCCTACACATCGCATCTATCAATGGATTTATTGAGAGAACACTTTGGTGAGCAGATAATTTCACGTTTTGGGCCCGTCCGTTGGGCACTAAGATCGTGTGATATCACACCGTTAGACTTCTTCCTGTGGGGATATGTAAAGTCTTAAATGTATGTGGACAATCCCCCTACGATTCAGGCCTGGGAGCAAAACCTCACGCGTGTCATTCGGCAGTTACTAGTCGGTATGCTCGCGCGAGTCATCGAAAATTTAGACTCAAAAGATGGACCATCTGAGAGTTAGCCGCGGCCAACATTTGCAAGAGATAATCTTTAAAAATTAAATGCCAAAGAATGTTCTTTCGAATGATAGAAAACTTTCCCCATTAAATTTGAATTTTCCGTTTTTTTTCTTTTCTTTAAAGAAGTAGGGGACCTCGATATGGATCACCTTTTATAGTGTGTTCATTACATCATAATGATAGCCAGTTCTACATTTGAACTATTTAGATGAAGAAAATATTTTATTCTGAAGATCTTGATAAGCGATTGATCAAAATTCCAAATAATTTAATAAGTTTGTAAGTTTCTAGGAAAAAAAGGTGATATAACGGTTACAAATATTGTTTAAAAAATATGAGATCTTTTTTTCGATAACTGTTAATTATGGAGTTCTTAAACTTGCAGTATCGAAGTACCTTATTAGTACAAACACGTCCTGAAGTGATGAGCACGATTAACTATACTTATCGTCCCATGGCTTTTATTTAAGAATTCTCCAAATGAACTTTTTCTACGCCATCACTGCGCATTTCGTACAAATCAATCAAAGCGTTAAGCAAAGAGTAATGAAGCCAGAAAAAAATCGTATAAAAAACCCATGAATATTGCATAAAACCTAACTGGGTGCCACCCATACAAACATATTTATACAGCTAAGTACATAACTATACCTATACCATACCTGCATGCGCGCATATGCTATGAAGACTAACGGTAACTTACAAAATGGAGCGAATATTAAACAAACGCAAGTACTCGTAGTTAAGCGTTGCCTGCCAGCGAAATTAATTGATGACGACTAACGGTACAAAAGAACGTCTTGCTGGTGCACTGAAGTAAGTTATGGATGAGTGGCCAAGAGGAAGAGAGAAGTGAGATTAAATTGCAAGCTGGTTGACTGAAACACACACACATACCCATGTATTTATAGCAGTGTGTGCGCTTGCATTGCAGTTTTGGCTATTGGTCGTCGAAATGGCAACGAAGGCTTGGCACCTTTCGTTCTCACACACACTCTCTCATACACACTCGCATAATATAATCTATGAATGTGTGTTCTGCCATTGAATGTGCAATCAGGTAAATTGCAACTTAACTACTTGAATACATGCATGATTTGATTAATGGTTTATATCGTGGCGTGTATGTTTGCGTATATATGTATGTACAATTCTTTTTTTAATTGTTTGTATGCTTATTGGCACAATTTAGTTGTTGTTGGCTTCTCTTTAATTGGCCTTTGTGCTCACCGCTAATTGAATTTCAGTTGTTTTTTTTTATGGAAGAAATGTAAAAATAAATGATCAAATATATACGAATGTGTGTGTTGTAAGCATGTAATAATATCAGGTGATGATGTTGTGTGAAATGCAATCATTATACACATAAATAGGCTTTGCATTAGTTTTTTATGCAAAGGAGTGACCTAAAAAAATGAAATAAGTGAGTTAGTGAGTCAATCATCCACGTTGCTCTCAGGTACTAAATAAATACTATAATAAATATATCTTCTTCTTACGCGATTATAGCCGCATCAGCAGTAGCGGCGCCACTCGTTCCTTCTCTTCGCTATTCGGCAACAGTTGGAAATATTAAGGAGCCTCTCCACCTGATCCTTCCAACGGAGTGGAAGTTTTCCTCTAGACACTCATCTGCCCCTGTGAATGTCAAAACTGGGCGAAGATGCCTCTCTGTCCTACCACAAAACCAACACCAAATATGGCCACTGCAGTAGATTTCACAAGGGCCCATCTTTTGTCGTCCATGTTCCGTCCATCGCATTTCTTGGCCGGCGGTGATGTGAACTCAGAATCGCAAGAGCACATCAACCACCAGCTGTGGAGGAACACTTCCCCTGGACATCACTGTTGAGCAAGCTTTCATGGCACAACCCAGTTAATAGCTATGTCGCATCTATTCCAACTAGTGATACACTTGTCGCCCACCAAACAATTATTACTGGTATGTTAGTAGCGGTCCAAGCGTACTTGTGTAATACCAATATACCATTTGCAGTCCTAGCTTACGAAGGTAACCCAAAGTAGCATAAAAAAATGTTATACAAACAGGGAAAAATTCTGCAATAGAATACGAGGTGATTGATGGGCTGAGATATCCTTATCGAACTATAATATTTAATCTTTAATATAAAAGATAGTTGAAAGCACCGTCAATGCCATGTACTTGTAAAATCCTAGCATATGCTACACCCTGTAGCCTTTGTGAAAATGTGTAGCTCAATACATACGGAAAAGTGTGCTTTTGTTATTAATAAATCATTAGTGTGCCACACATAAGGTGTCTTTTTTTTTTTTTTTTTGTTTGCTTGTAATTTGCAAAGTTTGTCAGAGTTAAGTGACAGCTAATGACACTACGCAGTTGCTATAGCAAACGCAAATGTTTTATACAACAACAACAACAACAACAACAACAACAACAACAACAACAACAACAACAACAACAACAACAGCAAGTTGTTAGAAAAAAAAAACGAAAAAAATACGAAATTTTGCGTGAGACAGAAAACAAGCTTTTGCTCTACGTTGTATGGTATGTAATAAGCATAATAAATTCCAATATTTTATGCTATAAATAAAGCCTACATACAAACGTATATGTACTACTTGCGAAAAGTATTTCTGTATGTATTTATTTATTTATTTATGTTTATATCCGTATGCAGCTGGTGACAGCTCCTTGCCTCATCAGGCTGGCAAGTTTTAACCTTGTTTTTTTTTACGATAAACATATTTCTAAGTCACCATCTGGTGAGAGAGAAAATACATACATAAATTTGTTCAAATGTATGTCCATATAAGTTTTTTTTGGGAGGTGTGAAGGTGTCAACAGTCAATAAGAAGCTAAGATACGAGGCATATTCAGGAAGAAATGTAGAGAAATTGTAGGTCTTAAAAATCTACAAAAAAAAAAAAAAAAATACCTGATCCTCCAGTACATAACCTAAGCTACTTTTCGACATAGTCCCCATTACTCTTTATGCAGGTGGTGAGGTGGGATATCAATTTTTTGATGTCTTCCTCGAAACCGTTTCCTGCCAACCTCTTCATTCACAATATCCGCGCGTTTCTGTGGTTTAATTCGTGTAGTAGAGCTCTGAAAATTTGCGCAAACATCGCAGAATGTTCATCTCCACTCAATCTGCGATCGTCACGGAGCGCAATTTTGTATTTTTTCAGACAATTTTGTCAGTGAAAATTGCAGATCTTTCGCTTATCTGTTCATCATACGCGGACATACGGCCCTTTTTAAACTCGCGATATCACTTAGACACACTTGTCTTCATAGCTTTACCACCATATGCATATGCAGTTGTCACCTCATTATAAATCTCAAACGGAGATGGTCTCTTCCAAACGAGATAACGGCTGACTCCATATACATATATTCATATGAATATCGGTAGAAAAACCGTTTGGCTGTCTATTAGGTTAGATTAGGTTGAAGCGGCTGCTGAATATCAATGCTCAATTAGGCCACCAAACGGGTTCATTGCGATGCCACTGAGAATACTATTAGCCTTCACTGCAAAATAGATCGTCAAAACATTCATGAATGTCGATATCTCGATTTTTTTCAGTAAGATAAGGTATCTCGACATTCTTTTATTCCCTGACGAACACATTGCACACTTGTTATAATACGAAAATTGAGCTTCTTTCGTCTTGAGTTAGTTTATCAGCTTTGATTAATTCTCTTAAGTTAGCTAACAAGTGAAGGCCGACATGCCTAGACTCTTTCATGATGGTGAAAGTGGAAGTGAAATATCCTTATCCCCATCCTAGATACAGAGAGAACGGCCTAGCCATCGCTTGCAGTAACTTGCGACAATTTCCATCCGTTTCTGATTTTATTTTGACCTCGGGATTCCGGAACACTGAACATTAATATATCTTCACCATTCACCAGAGTCCCTTAACACCTTTGTGAATTCTCTTCCTGTGAATAGTGTTCTTGGAATCCGTTAGCCACCCAAGATCGCAGAACAAGAGCTCGAGCTGCCTCGAGACACCCTCGTAACCCTGGCACAGTTAAGGTCTGGATATTGTAGCAGGCTCAACTCCTACCTGTCCAGACGCGACCTAACATACCCAACACATGTCCTACACTACACTAACCACCTCTCTGCATGCCCACTCAACCTGTCTCATCTAACATTCCTCTCCCTCTATTCAGAATCCGTCAAAACAGCACGTTTCCTGGGCATCCGGTTAGATGACTTCTGTTGACTAAGACTGGATCTACCTGACCCTAGGCGGGGTTGGCTAACCGCTACAACAATAACAACAACAACATATATTCCGTTCATCACAACATTTAGATATTTGGTTACGAATTCTTCGAGCCGGCGATAGACGTGTAACTTTGATGAATTTTCTTGTGCTGGCTTCTAGTAACGGACCTCAGTGGAGTCAACCAGCATCAAGGCATTTGGGTATGTTACGTTTGTTGGATTGATTTTTCCGACTGTTGTGCCGAAGATGCCTTTTTTGTCTAACCTAATGTTAAAGTGCGGCAGGGACGGCGCTCAAAGGTACATTCTAAGTGATCGTAGAAAGTTTTATTGGTTACATCGTCGTACTCTTCTCTCGGCGTGTGAGCACAATTTAGTGAAGAACTTTGCTTTGAAGCTGAATGCGGCTAGACGTTCACCAAACGGGGTGGAGACAGCACTCGGCTAAGGTGGGTTCTCTCCCACCACCAACTCAACAACAAATTTGCCTTCCTTTAAGTGGACTTTGTAGTAGATTTCACAAGGATCCAATTTCATTCCTGCTTTTCCCATTCAACGCGAGAAAAACAAACAGCTGAGCATCGACACCCTCCCAATTTAGGGAGCGGTAACTTCAGATGGACGCATTTAAATCATTCTCTTTAAAACATTTGCAGTGATAGCCATTCAAAGTGGGGTCTCTCATCCGGGAGATAATGCTCGATTTGTGTATTGAGCCAGGTTTATTCGGGTCAGGGTTCGCCTTATCATTTGGATGATAGTATTATATGTAGAAGTTCACGCAAGTGAGGAAAGGTTTTGACTGCTATGCACCTGGAACAGGCCACAAAATGATTCGTTTTTATACGTTTCAAACAGTTCACGACTTCCGGTCTTATACCTGAAGTAGACTGGGTAGCCAACAATCATTTGCTACGAGGCGAGCTAAAGTGAGAACCGAGTCCTCTAGTGAACATATTATCTTGTCCAACAAGTCGAAGACGCTTTTAATAAACTCTTTTGAAGAGTAACGATTCACCTATCGTCCATTACTATTAATCGACTAAAGCTACATAAAGCGTGATCCATTTCGAGGTTTTACACTCTTTTAAAGAAAAAAAAACACAGAAAAATCAAATTTAATGGATAATGTTTAGTATCATTCGAAAGAACATTCTTTGGCATTTTTTTTTTTAAATTATCTCTTTCAAATGTTAGCCGCGGCTACGTCTCAGATGGTCCATCCGTTGAGTCCAATTTTCTATGATTCGTTCGACTGGTAACTGGCGAATGACATGCGTGATGTTTTGCTCCAATGCTTGAATCGAAGCGGGATGGTCCACATAGACTTTAGCCTTTTCAAGAAATATGGACCGATGATTCCACCGGCCCACAAACCACGCCAAACCTTTGTTTTTTCTGGTAGCCACTTTCTGGCAGCTCTTGTATCTCTTCTGGTTGCTCTTCGTCCCAAATGCGGCAATTTTGCTTGTTTACATACTCATTGAGCCAGAAATGGGCCTCATCGCTGAACAAAATTTGGCTCGGAAACGTCGGATCTTCTTGGAACTTTTCAAGAGCCCATAGAGCGAAGCGATGTCGCTTGGAAAGGTCAAGCGGCTTCAGCTCTTGCGCAAGCTGAATTATGTATGCTTTCAAATTACGATCTCAACGTAAAATGCGCCACTTCGTTCCATACGTCAGTCTGAGTTGCTGCGAACGGCGCCGAATCGACTCTGCACGGTCTTCGTGTAAACTCTCAGCTACGGCCGCTAAATTTTCTTCACTGCGTGCTCGACGTGGTTTATTCGGTCGAATAGTACGCTCAGTAAGCCGATTATGTTGACCATAAGTTGAGCGAAGCGCGCGAAACACATTCTTTACAGAACGTGAATTTTCGTAATAAAGTTGAATGTGTTGTAACGTTGTTCAGGCGTCGTAAGTCTTTCCACGATGAAATGCCAACAAATACTGAGCGAAAAAAAAACATGACAGCTTGAAAGGACTCACGCGTGATCTGTCAAAAAAAGGCTATTGGAAGAAGTACCTCCACTTGGATCACCATTTACAATGTAAGTTCATTAATTTTTTGCCAAACGAAGTAGGAAATAGGAAGACAATGCGTAGTTGCGTCCTGGCTTTTCTATATTTCATTGCTCACACGCTGATTTAATCACGTTGACAACTGACTACGTCACGTAAGGTGCTGCCTGTCGCTTGTTATTATCGCAAACTTAAGGAAGCTGTGCACAATGAAGTGAAATGAATGAATGGGAATTTGCACAAAGAAAGCGACAGATAACGACAGAACAGCACAACACATACGCATACATAAAAATAAAAATAAAATTTTTTCACTACCAGCCAACAGTAATCACCTTACTCTTCATAGCTCGCCGAGTACATACGTGTTACTGAGAAGGAATAGCATTTTATAGAAGTTGCCTCGTTCGAGGCGTATACGCAAACAAGTTAGTGGATAACTGCATATACACATATATATACATATACATATACAGATACATATTAATATGCACATAAATCACTGGAGTGTAATCGAAGTGCTAGAAAATCTTTTCCTTTTTTCTTCTGCATATTTTGCTTTTTTGCAATGAAAATCTCATTAAAATTTTATAACCTAACCTCAACTAAGTGATGTCGATTTTAAATATATGTTTGTCTATATGAATTTCAAGGCAGCAGGTAGAAAAATACAAGTATGTACATGCTGAAGTTCACATACTGTACACTACTTGGGCTACAAAAGTTTCAGTTATTTTACTGGCGCCATCATTCATCATTTAAAGCATGTAAATGGGCGGCTGTTTTGTTTTCTTATACGATGATTTGTTGTTGTTTTGATTTAAAGCGCATTTACATTCGATTGCGTGCAAGTCATGCGCTTCCTTTTAGTTGCATTTCTCATGCTTAATGGATGGATGTAGTATGCTTATGGAATGATTTAGATTGGTTGGTTAGAAAATATTACAAAATAAAAAAAATTGAAATAAAAAAATAAAATAAAAAGAAAACAACAATCAAAAAAAATTAAGAAAATTAAAAAAAAAGTTCGAAAGAATATACTCAATGAAAACTGCAGCTAAACTTGAATTTATAAATTTTTATCTCATAAAATTAACTTCAGGAAGGTAAAAGTTTTTCACTGCCATTCAACTGGGAGTGGTCAGAATGAATGCTTTTACGAATGTCTCTCAACATAGAAAAATTTGCCCCAAAGAAAAATTACAGCAAAAAGTCTCGGATGAGAGTTCACACTCATGATGACGCCTCAAAAATGTTTTCGAGATCACAATTTGTGGGCTTGCAATTGGAAAGTCTGGTGCCTTAATTGGAAAGTGCACCCACCAAGCTGGTTGATGTCCTCGCAAGACCATAGGCTGAAATCAGTGCCATTCAAGCTGTAAAATGCAGGGAAAAACGTGAAATCTACTACAGCGGCAATAAAAGTAGCTCACACATTTGAATTGTGATATGGGAAAGAGATTCCGTCGTCCAGTCCCGGCATTTAACTCCATAAATGAGCCAAAATCCGCACTAAGGTGAAGTTCTCAAGCTTTTCGCTGATTTGCGCCCACGCACCAACGGAGGAGAAAGACGATGTGACCAAATGTAATTTTCGCAAGCACCTAGAAAGTACTTATGAGAGCTGCCTAGCCACGACGTCAAAATTGCGCATGGCGACTAAAACTCAAGGGTGGACAAAGAATGTGTTTTTGGCGCAACAGTCGGAAAATTCCGTCTTCACGACGAAATAACCCTAAATGGGGTGAGGCAAATCCATATCGTCCGGTACCCAATATATGGTTGTACCAGATCCCAGCATAGCCAAATATATTCTTCTAATAGAAAAAACTTGCCAAAAGATCGATCGTGTTATGCTAAGATGGACGAGACCTCTCTAGTGCAGTAGATGAGCGTATGCTCCGAGTTCCTTAATATCAACTCAGATCATTTTACTGTAGCAGCAAATATACGCACCCATCTCTGTGTAGCAAAGTACGCCTATAAACAAAACTCGTCGAAAAGCGGCAATCACAGCACACACAGCTACTCCATTTGCAGTGTCCTGCTCTATGATAGCACTGATCTGCAACTCGTTATAAGAGAACAATGGGATGGGACACATCCCATCCATTGGGACGTCACCAGGTAGAAGCTTAGGTTAGGTAAAACAGGATCACACATACACAAATAAAGCATGTCCATTGTGATGCCACAAAATTAAAATTATCCTGGAAGCTACCCCACTTTCGGCTCCTGAAAAATGTCAAGTCCTCCCGCGGGAATCCCAAACGAACAATGTTACTTGAAAATTCCCACCAAGTCTTATAGTTTTAATCTTGGCAGGGAAGAAAGCTTCTTTGGCCTCCCATGGCCCACCTTAGGCCATATGAATATTACAACTGCGCACGTTAAGTTGCTAGTTCAGCGCTTGCCCAATTGGTTCAATGCTTATCTTTCCATAAGCAGGACGCAGGTGGACCGAGGAGCTTCAATCTCCGCTGTAGCCGGCGTAAAAAGACGGTGGTGCCAAAAGGAGTAAAATCATCAGAATTACAGTTTCAAGCAATTCCCCTGTGACCCGATACCTAAATGATATTAATTTTGAAATAACACGATTTGATAGAAAGAGATAACATTCCTTCACTACTTTGGAGTTCACCATGAGCTCAAGCCTGTAATAGCCAATTGGCAGTTTGCCCCCCATCTGCTTAACACCAGCTACATCTGCCTGAAAAACGCTGCAATGGTCTCGAGTTCCAAATCCTCCAATAATGGATAATTATTGAGAAGAGACTTGTGTACCGACACAACCGTCCCAAGCTTTGAACCGTCTACGAAGAACTCAAGTGCTCCTTTCTTTCAGTACTCCTGTGAGGTGATTTTGGTGGAGAAGGAGCCATAAAGCGACAGCTCGGTGGTACAGCAATCTAAGCGTCTGTGGATGAATTAGAGTCCCTCAAGAACCGCGGAGACCCCATGCTTGAGCTAACAAGTGATCCAGACTCTTTGAGTCTTACGGCGACATTTGCAGCGATAGATCTAGCTGAATTAACCACAGGCACAATACTACACATGACGTGGAGCGCCAAAGTTGGAGTTGTTCGCAGTGCACCGCAGATGAGAGAAGCATGTTGAATAGTTTCCAGCTGCTTACTCTTTCTAAAGACTTCCATCATACAAAAACTCAAGAACAAAGGATAAGTTTGTGGGCCGATTTCTTCTTCCTCTCCTTAATACCTTTCTACCAGAACAGTTTTCCGTCTAGAGTTATCCCTAGGTAGTTTACTTTCCTTGATAAAGAAGGAGTGGAGATACCACAACCTGGATCCTTTATCTCCTCATTAATAGACGAGATCTTATAGTTTCGAGAAAGGATGAAAGAACTGGTATGATGAGAATTGCCTCCGCGCAGTAGAGAGAGAAAAAAATCGTTTACCAAGCGATATTGTGATCGATGGCATCGGACATTCTGATGAGAAAGAAACCGAAAGTTGAAAGGAGAATAGAGACGAATTTGCAGACAAAAAAAAAAGATATTGTCATCGAATGAGCAATAACACTACAGCTGTGAAAGTTCTCGACGCTACACCGGCCGCTGTGAGCAGAGGAAGAGGATTATGACTTCCACACCGTTAGCGAGTTCAAGTTGGAGAAGAACCCACCTGCATTTGGTGTCTGCAATCGAGGGGAGAGGAATAACTCGACTAAACGGTATCTACCTTAATCATCCGTTCATAGTTTTTGAGAGGCAAACTCTGTTATGGAAACATTTTAGAGACAAAAAGAGGCACAGGGAACCTCTGCTGTGCAGTGTTTGTGTGCGTGTTAGTACTTGCATGCACTTGTTTGGGCAATTAAACTTTGAGGAGCAGTCGCCGCCGGATGTGTGCATTATGCAATGAGCATTTTCACCAACAGATACACATACTCCTACAAATATATATGAGTAAGTAGAAATGTATATTTGCAACTACGAAGGTTACTCTTGCGCTCATGTGTGCGTACATTTATGTTTGCTTTGGCATTGTGACAATCATAACTGCTGCTGTGTGGGCTGTAATCAGCAAATAAAAACACACGCACACACGCACACACACTCGCGTAAGAGCGCCACACTCAACGTGCGTGTATGTGTGCTGTAAATAAAATTTAATTGCCTATGAGTGCAATATAATTATAAATTTACAAGTAGCTATGACTCACCCTTGCCTTGAGTATACTCGGATGTTTGTGTAGGTAAACACACAAACAAATAAGGCTAAGAATGTATATACTTTAGTATCACTAATGATAAATGGTTAATAGTTGTGGTCGAAAGGACAATACATTTTGTGAATGGATGTGTATGAATATATATTTCTGATTGCAAGTATGTCTGTGTGTGGTAAACAAGGTTTAACTGCAGCAGTAATATCAAGTACATGTAGTTCGTAGCCAAAGACTACAGGAAGGGAGAAATTGGTTTGCTTACTAGTGTCAGAGCACAGTTTTATCGCTATTTTTGTAGTGCAATATTTTTTCGTTGATTAAATGTACCGCCAAGTATGGTGACCCTGTAGGAAATTTTAAAACAGAATTTTTTTTAATTTTTATTTCATTTCAATATAAAAAATTGGCATATAAAAATAATAGATAAATGTAAAGAGAAACTCTAACTTAAAATAAAATAATAAATTATAAATTAAATTTTTTTTTAAATATTTTTTTATATTTAATACTTTTTTAATGTTTTTTTTTTATATTTTATATTTAAGAGCGAATAAAAGTTCCATTATTAAAAGAGAACCTGTAAGAAAACTTTAACTAAAAAAATAATTTTTGACATCTGTCAAACTTAACTGCCAAACTAATGAGCTTTTGTTTTAGTTAAAGTCAGGTATTTGTGAAAATGAACCGTAAAATTGTCGCATTTGGGGCTCCGCGAATCCTCAAATAATTGTAGAGAGGCTATTACACCCAAAAAAACACTTACTGTCTGGTGCGTTTTAGTCATAATATCGAAAATTTTATGTTTCATTACAAAAAAATTATTTTCAGTGACTTCTAAAAATTATATGGCAACCCTAATATTTTCTAAAATTTGTTACTAATTTTATCGTGTGTTATGTTATGCTGTGCTATGTTATGTTATGCTATGTAATGTTATTAAGCAAATTTTTGTAATTATTTACGCCTTATTTTTTGATTTTCTCTATTTTGTTCCGGTACGTTAAATGATTTCCCCATATATGTTACGAGAGATAGCACATGGATGTAAAGGATGGTCCAAGTAGAGGTACTTTTTTAATAGCCGGGGTCAAGTTGTCATGTTACTTTTGTTCAGTATTGTTTGGCATTTCATCGTGGATAGACTGAACGCCTGAACAACGTTCACAAATCATTCATTCGCAGGTTTCAATCAACTTATTTTCAACATAATTGGCCTACGGAACGTACTATTCGCAGCACCATCGCCCATATTGTGACCCAGTATTCATTATTGTGAAGCAAATATAGCGGCCGTAGCTAAGAGTGTACACGAAGACCGTGGAGAGTCGATTCGGCGCCGTTCGCAGCTACTCGGACTGACGTATGGAACGACTTGGCTCATTTTACGTCGAGATTTTGAATTGAGCGCATAAAAAATACAGCTTGTGCCAGAACTGAAGCCGCTCGACCTTCCCAAGGGACATCGCTTCACTCTATGGCCTCTTGAAAAGTTCCAAGAAGATCCGACGTTATCGAGCCAAATTTTATTCAGCGAAGAGGCCCATTTCTGGCACAATGGATATGTAAACAAATAAAAATTTCCGCATTCGGGACGAAGAGCAATCTGAAAAGATTCCAGAGCTGCCATTTCATCCAGAAAAACACCGGTTTGGTGTAGTTTGTGGCCCGGTGGAATCAGTGGTCCATATTTCTTCAAAAATGATGCCGGTGAGAACGTAACCGTCAATGGCGACCGTTATCGCGCCATTATAACCTACTATTTGATGCCTGAAATTGAAGCTCGTGATCGCCGTGACATTTGGTTTCAACAAGACGGCGCCACTTCTTACACATCGCATCTATCAATGGATTTTTTTGAGAGAACACTTCCGTGAGCAGATAATTTCACGTTGTGGGCCGATCGATTGGCCACCAAGATCATGTGATATCACATCGTTAGACTTTTTTCCTATGGGGATATGTAAAGTCTAAAGTCTATGCTCACAACCCCGCTTCGATTCAGGCCTTGTAGCAAAGCATCACGCGTGTTATTCGCCAGTTACCAGTCAAAATGCTCGGACGAGTCAACGAAAGTTGACCACAATGGATGGACCATCTGAGACGTAGCCGCGGCTAACATTTGAAAGAGATCTTCAAAAAATAAATGGTAAAGCATGTACCTTCGAACGATAATAAACATTTCCCATTAAATTTGAATTTTCTGTGTTTTTTCTTTAAAAAGGTAGGGAACCTCGAGATGGATCACCTGTTAGAAGTTAAGTTAAGTTAGTTAAGTTATGTTATATTACTTTTTCTATGATGCTCTACAATAAGTTTTATTATGCTATTCTAGGGAAAACTATGACTTTTTATGTCTTGTTTTGTTATGTTATGCTATTTTTCTTTATGTTGCGTTGGGAAATCTGCAGAAGTTAAATTTTTTGTTATGTTATGGTTCTTATGTTTTTATTCATTGAGTTTTATCAAATTGTTCATGGAGAAACTGGTCATTAGCCTTAAGGTATTAACTTTAAATAATATTTATATTGATATGCTATGTTAAGTTATACTTTGTTATGTCATATTAGGTCATGCTATGATATTTTAAGTTTTGTTTTTAAGTTAAGCTGCGTTATGCTATGTTATGTTTTGTTATTTTTTTAAGTTAAGTTGTTAAGTTCCTTTTTAAAATTATGTTATGTTACCTTAAGTTATTTTAGATTTTCTTATATTATGTTATGGTAATTTTATATTTTTTTATGTTAAGTTATGCTGTGTTACGTTTAATATGATGTCGTGCCATGTAAGCTTACGAAATTCAAAAGCAATTTTTCTCTGATATTTAAACTTTTCCTGCAGCGAACTGGCGAACCTTTCACAAGTGTACATAAATTTAACGCTATGTTATGTTATGTTTGTAAATATAATTTTCTCTATGGCCAGCTAATGTTGCTGACTGCTGAGCAACTGACAGCGATGATGAAAACTTGTTTTTGTTCGCGTATGCTTTATTGTTTATTTCCTGTAGTTGTTTGTATTTTTTATTTCTTTTTATTTTATTTTTATTTATCCAAAGGAGTGTCGTCCACATGACGCCAATTATCGTGCTGTGGCATTTTGAGCGCTATTATACTTCAGTTTGTTGTGTTGTTTTTATTTCGTTTTTTTTGTGCTTACATTTGTTTGTCATAATGGTTGGGCTTGGGTGGTGATATGATGATATGGGGTCAATCAACAAAATTGATGTACTTGGTTTTTGTGTTGTGGTTTTTTTACGATGAATCCATTTTCTCTGTTGTATAAATTGACATTGAAATATTTTGAAAAAAAATTATCTTATTTCGAAAGTTAACATACTACAAGTTAAGTTATGGCCTGTTATGTTAAGTAGTTTTACGCTTTGTCGTTAGCTCTGTTATGCTATGAATTCTTGTTATTTTCTTGTATTAAGCTAAGCTAACTCCTATTATGTTATGTTATGTTATGTTTGTTAAGTGATTTTGCATTTTTTTGTATTTATGTTATGTTACGTTATGCTAATTTGTGGTATGTAAGATTTTTTTTAATTTCAAGTTACATTATTTCATGTTTTTTATGCTAAGTTTGCTATTTTTTCATATTAAGCTAAGCAGCCTCTTGTTGTAATTGTATTTTTTCATAAGCTATGCTATGCTAGGTTAAGTTATATTATGTTATGTTAAGTTCTGTTATGTTAAGTTATATTAATTTATAGTATGTTAAGTTTTTAATTTAATTAACATTATTTTATGTTCTTGATGTTAAGTTATGTTATGTTTTTCACGTTTAGCTAAGCAGTTCGGGATTATGTCACTTTATAGTTTTTAGTAGCTATTCTATGCTAAGTTAAGTTATACTATGTTAAGCTATGTAATGTTTCGTTATTTTGAGGAAATCTTTTTCCTAGTACATTATGTTATGTTTCTTAAGTCATTTTGTATAAGTCATGTTATGTTAGGTTAAATTATGTTATGTTCCATTATGCTAACTTATAGTATATTACGTTTTTTATGCTAAGTTACATTATTTTATGTTAAGTAATGTTATTTTTTTCGTATTAAGCTAAGTAGTCTTATTCTATACTTTTTTTATATGCTATGCTATGCTATGGCAAGTTAAGTATTATCTTAAGTTATGATTATTTATATTACGTTACCTTACGATACTTTATATTATTTTACGTTGTGGTGATAAATTATGTTATGTTGTGTTATGTTAACTTATGCGAAGTTACATTATTTTATGTTAAGTAATGTTATTTTTTTCATACTAAGCTAAGTAGTCTAATGTTGTATCATTTTGTATGCTATGCTATGCTATGCTAAGTTAAATTATATTATGTTAAGTTATAATTATTTATATTATGTAACCTTAAGGTATTTTATATTATTTTACGTTTTGGTGTTGAATTATGCTATGTTGTGTTACATTATGTTAAGTTACTTTATGTTATGTTAAGTAAGGTTATTTCTTCATACTAAGCTAAGTAGTTTCATGCTATTTCATTTTGTATGCTATGCTATGCGATGGCAAGTAATCTAAGTAGTCTCATGTTATATCATTGTTTATGCTATGCTATGCTATGCTAAGTTAAGTATTATCTTAAGTCATGATTATTTATATTATTTTACCTTACGGTAGTTTTACGTTTTGGTGTTAAATTATGTTATGTTGTGTTATTTTAACTTATGTTAAGTTACATTATGCTATGTTAAGTAAGGTTATTTCTTCATACTAAGCTAAGTAGTTTCATGCTATATCATTTTGTATGCTATGCTGTGCTAAGTTAAGTAGTATCTTAAGTTATGATTATTTATATTATGTTACCTTGCGGTAGTTGATATTATTTTACGTTTTGGTGATAATTTATGCTACGTTGTGTTATGTTAACTTATGTTAAGTTACATTATGTTATGCTAGATTATCGTAGGCATTTTTTTGTATTGAATTGTATTATTTTGTGCTACATCATGTCAAGCAATGCTATCTTATGTTATGTTACGTTAAGTTAATTCCACTGATTCATCACTCGGTAATACTTTTAATTGTCGCACAAAAATCCAAGCTCGTAGCGTATGAGTAACCAAAACTCACTCTGTCTCTCTCTCTCTCTCTCTTAGCCATAAATTAGTAGTTAAAGTTATAATGGCGATACTAAAATAATATTTACTACCTCATCTCGTGTAAGTCATTATAAAACTAATAGCGAAAATTGCTTAAATAGCTTCAAAAATATGCTACCATTGGCCATTAAAATGACGCAAAACGGGCGCACACTCCTCTGTATTACTTGAGCCCATAAAGCACGAGATAAAAACGCTGGAAGCGCATTCTCTCTCCGAGTGACTCTGCCTTCAACTCACATGAAATATGTCGCAAAATTATAATGAACAAAATGCATAGCCAAATTAATAGCCTACAATAATAAATAATACGCCAAAAATTGCCAAGTAAAAGTTTTATGGCGAATTTCTGGTTATTTCTCTGGTGTTTGTGTTTGTATGCTGGTAGTGCTGGTCGTAAATGTCCTTTCATTGTGTGGTTATAATTGCAAAAATGTATGAATGATGGAACGGATGGAACGTAGAATGGTAAATGGAGAAGAGCGTAGAGAGCTTGGCTAGTAAATGTGGACAGTTATTCTTTATTATTTGTTATTGCTAATGGCATTGTTGTTATAATTGCCGCTATTTGCTAAGCATTCAAATACGCATACACACATTTTGCATTTGGACACTTGCCAGCGTCTGTTCATGTGTGTGTGTATGTGTATAAGCTCAATGGTCATTTCCTATTTGCTATGGTGTGCGAAAAATTATTGCATATGAATCATATTTTTTCTAGCTTCCGTTATAAAAACAAGTATAAATATACATATATATATATATATACAAAAACATCTAATGCTACCTGTGCTGGTGTTAAACGGAAAAAAATTAGCCTTATTATGCCGTTAATAAATATTAATTGGCATTTAATGTTAGTCGTTACGTTTCCTTTTCACAAATTTTGTCTGTTTTTTTTTCTTCAAATAAATATTTGCCGTAGGCTATGCTATAAGTACGTTGGCCATAAACTATGCCTTACATAAGTATGGATGTGAAAAAAATAAAATTTTATTATTTTTTTGCTTATTATTTTCTTCTTAAGGTTGGTATGCAGCTCTAACGAAAACCAAAAACTTCATATAAAAAAGTGCAAAAAAACTAGGCGCGAAAATTTTTTTTACGAAGCAGTAGTCAACTCGAAAGGAAAAAACTCCATTTCGTACTGGCTATTTCTGAAGTTTTTAAACAAATACGAAAGCACGGCAACACGGGTTTTCGAGCGAAATAAATAGTATCACATATATTTCGCGGCAACCAAGAAGAACACTAATTTTCAAACGTATTAAAACAAGCTTATTAAGCAAATTATAAAAAAATTCTTCTTTGACGTATGCACCGCTTACGCGATTATAGCCGCATCAACAATAGCGCGCCATTCTTTGCTGTTTGGCGCCAGTGGTGGAAATACCAAGTGAAATTAGGTTGCTCTCCACCTGATCCTTCAAACGGAGTGAAGATCTTCCTTTTCCTCTGCTTCCGTCAGCTGACACTCCATAAAATACTCTCAATGTTGGAGCGCTTTCATCCATTCGGACGACATGACCTAGCCTTAGTAGTCGCTGTCTCTTGATTCGCTGAACTATGTCAATCTCGTCCTAAAACTCATACAGCTCATCGTTCCATTGTCTACGGTATTCGCCGTTGTCAACGCGGAAAGCACCATAAGCCTTCCGCAAAACTTTTCTCTCGAAAATTCCAAAGCCGACTCATCGGATGTAGACATCGTCCAGGCTTCTGCACCATATGTCAGGACGGGAATGAAGAACGACTTGTAGAGTTTGGTTATGGTTCGTCGAGAGAGGACTTTAATTTTCAAATGCCTACTCAGTCCAAAGTATCACCTGTTGGATTTCAATGCTGACATTGTTGGTGTTGTTAATTCTGGCTTCTGGATAGACGAAATTATCTACGACTTCGAAGTTATGACTATCAATAGTGACGTGGTAGCCAAGTCGCGAGTGCGATGACTGTTTATTTGATGCCAGGAGATATTTCGTCTTGTCCTCGTTCACAACCAGACCCATTCGCTTCGCTTCTTTGTCTAACCTGGAGAACGCAGAACTTATGGTGCGGTTTTTATGACTAATTATATCAATATCATCGGCATACGCCAACAATTGTATACTCATGCACAAATTTGTACCTGGTCGATTTAGCTCTGCGGCTCGTATTATTTTCTCCAGCATCAAATTGAAGAAATCACACGATAAAGAGTCACTCTGTCTGAAACCTCGTATCCAACGGTTCGAAGATGTTTCTCACAATTCTCACTGCGCCTCTGGTATTATCCAAGGTCAGATTACTTAGGAGTAGTAGACTTCCTTTATTTATTTTAAGCCATGAAGGATATTAGTATACGTAATCAGCGACAAATATTTACCGCGCTCGTTTTCGTTTTGTTTATTTACGTTTGCATATCTTCTTCTTATGTAATAAGCTGTTCACAATAGAAAATCAATCTGTCAGATTTTCGTGCCTACTAAATTTTTCCATCCACAAAATAGGTGAGTTTTTGTTTTCATTAGAGCTGCGTAACGACCTTAATAAGCTAAAATGGCATTTTACGGAGAGCAAATTTAAATCCACAACTAAAATTATTGCAAAAATCGTAACGTTAGACTATGCTATGTCACGTTAAGGAGTTAGGTTTTTTTAATCGATTTAGAAAATTTTAGATAATCGATTTTTTTGTCTTATTAAATTGTAAAATATGTCTAAAATATTCTCCAAAAATTTTCGTTCAAAGAGTGTCATAAATTCAAATTAATTTTTTTCCCTTGTCCAATAATTATCCATGTACTAACGAAATATTTTTGGTTTTTTGATTTTAAATGAACCAATAATGAGTTACGCCGTCCACGGCGAGAGCATTTGGTTTTGAGACGTCAAGGGAGATGAGGTACCAACGGCTGAATTTTTGGAATTTTTGAATAAAAATTTCACAAAATAATGTTTAAATGTGTATCTTTGATATGGTGAATTGTTTGAATAAAAAATATGATTGTATACAAGTATATATAAAAAAAGAGTTAAAACTCCTTTTTTAACCTCTGAAAACCACCTAACCCCTTAAGCCCAGATATATTTTGTATTTTTCTATTTTCCGCTGTTGTAAAATGTGAGCATAAGTCTATGTTCAGTCTTGCTACGTTATGTTCTGTCAAGACATTTTATGCTATGCTAAGTTGTGGTATGTAAAGTTATGTAATAAAATGTTATGTTATTCTATGCTAAGTTAGCTTTTGTTATGTTATGCTATTTTGTTCTTTCTTAAGTTATGATAAGTTATGTAATGTAAATATGCTCCTTAGCCTATGTTAGATTATGCTAAGTTGTAATAATTTATGTGTTAATAAGCTGTGAATGTTATCCTATGTTAAGCTATTATAGGTTATGTTATGTTAAGTTATGCATGTTGTACCAAGTTAAGTTAGGATATGTTATGTTATATTGTTAGGATATGTTATCCTTGTTATGTTAAGTTAAGTTACGCATGTTATCTTATGTTAAGTTATGTTATGATGCGATATGCTATTTTATTCTATCTTAAGTTATGCTATGTTATATTATGTAAATATTCTACATTAGTCTATGTTGGATTATGTTATGTTTTGCATGTTATCTTATGGTAAGTTATGTTGTGATAAATTATATTTTATTCTATCTTAAGTTATGATATGCTACGTTATGTGCGTTGGTCTATGTTAGATTATGTGAAGTTAGTTATATATGTTATCTTATGCTAAGTTACGATATGTTATGTTATGTTAAGTTATGCATGTTCTCCTATATTGAGTTATGACATGTTATCTTATGTTAAGTTATGCATGCTCTCCTATATTGAGCTATGATAAGTTATGTTAAGTTGTTAGGCTATGTTATTTTATGTTAGTTATGTTAAGTAATTCTTTATTGTTGTAATAAATTATGTTGGGAAACATTTTTTTGGCCATTTTATGCTGATTTTAGCTATGTTATTATTCTAACCTATAAAAGTGGAATAATTAAATGAATATACTAGCAAAATGAAGTTCTATTTTCCAGGTATGGGGATCTTCGTGATTCTGAAATAATTTTTGAGCATATTCATCTCTTCTTATCTACAAAATGTTTACGGACGCATAAAGACTAGTCAGAACCTTCGCTTTAACAGGGTAAGTACGAAAACTCTTCCACTTAGTGCTTAAATTCAGCCCTAGAAGTACTTAGCAGACTCTTGAATAGAAGTATCTATGCGAAGAGCACACCGATATGTCGTAAGATTCTCTCACATACAACGCGAGTAGGCAGTAGAGCTTTCAAGACTTTTGTCTGGAAGAGTAAATTTCAATATCTTTTACAAAAGTCACTCGCTGAGGTACTGAGCCTACCACAAATTGCCCTGAAAAAAGCTACGCTCAAAAGTAAACCTAAAAATTATGCTAATGACGAAAGAAGGTTCTATAAATCTTAGATATATTTCGAAAAAAGCTCATTGTGATACAATTCTACTAACGCCGTGCTCTATAGTTAGCAGATTTTCTACAGTTTCTTCCTTAGATGTTCTCTAAAACAAAAAAAAAAAACTGAAATATAATTTTCCAATTTTTAATACCAGAAATATTCCGAAGTTTGTATAAGTGCCCTTTCGATCTTCTATTGTGGACAGTGAACACCATTCTGTCCCCAATTCGCCTACCGCCCATGACAATTTAGTCTGGTTTGTGTGTAGTTGGCAGTTGTTTGTGGTCCACCCACACAATTACTTTCGTACAGTTTCTTGTTGTGAGCGGTAATTTCATTCACTCCCTCTATTTATTTATTTATTAAACGACACAAATAACAAGAACAAATTTACATACACAAACAAAGACTTAGTGCTCAATAGAGATTATTATTTTTCCTTCTTTTGGAGTTTTCAGACTACACACTGTGTCGTCTACAATAAAAGTCATTTCCCTCGAGTAGTCAACTAAAGGTTGATTTTGCCTATGTAGCGTGTAGTGAATGTATTTATGTACATAACATACATAGGGTAAGTATATATGTATATAGTATGTATAGCATGTAAATGAATTTATAAGCCGATTATATTGGTAGCGAGTATTAAATGCACGAGCATTTTGTGGAAAATAGAATAAACATAAACAAACCACGTATAAACGTGGCATATTCCATGTATACTTATATGTTATGTAAATACTAACTGGAAGCTGCTCGAGTGTGGAAATATTTTATTCGTATAAGAAAATGTTTCTTACGAATTTTGCTGGATGAGAAGTAGTAAGTTTGCCTTCAAGGTATTGCATAAAATGTTTGAAAATACTAAGTTTTAGTTTAAGTTTAAGAAATTTGAATGCTTTTATATACTTATTTATAATAGAGAGGAAATAATAACATAGCATTTGCTTTTTCAAGGAAATAAATAAATTTGATTAGAGAGAATTATTTGATGTCAATTAATATTTCCAAAAATTATAATAACCTGAAAGACATAAGACCACAAGAATTTAATTTTGACAAGAATAAATAAAACAAAAAAAAATAAAATAAAATGAAATGATATAAGGAAAAAAATATAATATTAAAAAAAAATATATAATAAAAAAATACCAAGAAATAAAAAATTTAAAAAAATAACACGAAATAAGGCAAAAAAAAAACAAGAATAAATTAATTTAAAAATATAATTGAAAAAAAATTAATAAAATAAAATAGAAGAGAATAAAAAAAATTAAACATAATAAAAACAAAATAAAATGAAACAAAGCAATAAACTAAAATAAAATTATAAATTCATATAAAAAAAATAAAAATAAAAATAAAATAGAATAAAATAAAAAAATGACATAAAATTAAATTAAATTAAAGAAAATTAAATATAATAAAAAAATACAAAAAATAAAACAAATTAATGAAAAAAAATAATATAATAAAATAAAAATAAAATAAAAAAAATAAAATAAAATGAAAAAAAAATGAAATTAAGAAAATAAGATAAAATAAAATTAAAAAATTAAATGAAATAAAATGGAATAAAATAAATCCGGTAAAGTAAAATAAAATAAAATAAAATCAAATAAAATAAAATAAAATAAAATAAAGTAAAATAAAATAAAGTAAATTAAATAAATATAAATAAATAATATAAAAATTAAGTAAAATATAATAAAATGAAATGAAATGAAATAAAAATAACATAAAATAAAATGAAATAAAATAAAACAAAATTAAAAAAATAAAATATAATAAAACATAAAAATAAAATAAAATAGAGAAAAATAACAAAATAAAAGGAAATAAAATGAAATAATATAAAACAAAATTAAAAAAATAAAATAAAATAAAATAAAATAAATTAAAATAAAATAAAATAAAATGAAATAAAATAAAACAAGATTAAAAAAATACAAGAAAAAAAAAATAAAACCAAATAAAAAAAAAATAAATAAAATAAAATAAAATAAAACCAAATAATATAAAAAATAAAGTAAAATAAAATAAAATAAAATGAAATGAAATAAAAATAAAATAAAATAAAGTTAAATAAAAAAAAAAAAAAATTAAAAAAATAAAATATAAAAAAAATAAAAAAAAAAAAAATAAAATAAAATAAAGGAAAAAACATAAAATAAAATAAAAGCAAATAATATAAAACAAAATTAAAAAAATTAAATAAAATAAAATAAAATAAAGTAAATTAAAATAAAATAAAATAAAATAAAATTAAATAAATTAAAACAAATTAAAAAAATAGAAGAAAAAAATAATTAAAATAAATTAAAATAAAGTAAAAAATATAAAATTAAATAAAAATATAAATTAAAATAAAATAAAATAAAAATAAGATAAAATAAAATAAAATAAGCTAAAATAGAAAAAAAAAAAAAGTAAAATAAAAATAAAAAAAATAAAATAAAATAATTAAATTAGATTTAAAAAAATAATAATGTTATATATAAAAGAAAATAAAATTAAACAAGAAAAAATGATTTATTATAAAATTTAACAAAATGAAATAAAATAAAATCTTATAATATAATTTAAAATAAAACAAGAAAGTAAGGCTGTCTTCTGTTATGCCAAAGTGTTTACACCTTTCATGAATATATTGTATTTTTTGTAAATTGCAAAATTTGATTTCGATGATTTTTTCCCAAATTTTCCACCCTCCTAGATACTTTTTGGACAAATTTTGGAGGCAAAACCTCATATCTAAACAAATCGATTGTATTCGGGCTATTTGATATGTAATAAAACCCATTTTTTGGCAAAAATAATTTTTTTATTCAACTTAATTCCATTCGATACCATTTTTGTAATAAGATTTGCCCTTTGCTTCAAAATAGGCCTCAGTTTCTACGATCTCCTCTTCATTGGACGAAAATTTCTTCACAGCGAGCATTTTTTTTAGATCTGGGTACAGAAAGAAGTCGGTGGGAGCCAGGTCTGGAGAATACGATGGACGTGGAACCGATTCGAAGCCCAATTCATAGATTTTTGCCATCGATTTCACTGTCTTGAGGCACGGTAAATTGTCTTGGTGAAACAGAACTTTCTTTTTCTTCAAATGCGGCCATTTTTCGGCGATTTCGCCTTTCAAACGGTCCAATAACGCAATGCAATTGTCGCTGTTGATGGTCCTTCCTTCTTCAAGGTAGTCAATGAAAATGATTCCTTGCGCATCTCAAAATTCAGACGCCATAACCTTGCCAACCGACTGTTGCGTTTTTCCACGCATTGGAGCGGGTTCCACTCGGATGATTGTCGATTGTACTTCGGAGTGAAATGATGGAGCCATGCTTCATTCATTGTCACATATCGACGTGAAAACTCGGGTTTTATACGCTTGAAAATCTCCAAACACTGCTCCGATTCATCAACTTTGTTTTTGGTCAAAAGTGAGCTCGCGCGGCACCAACTTCCCACAGTGCTTTCTCATATCCAAATATTCGTGAATGACATGATGTATAGGCTTAGTAGATATCTTTAGGGTGCCTACTATTGCATTCAATTCCAATTTACGGTCATTTAAAATCATTTGTGCATTTTTGATATTTTCGTCGGTAACAATCTATTTTGGCCATCCACTGAGTTCATTGTCTTCGTTGCTCATTTCACCACGTCTAAACTTGGCACACCAATCCTTGATGGTTGATTTTCCTGGGACGCAGTCCGGAAACTCGTTATCAAACCAAGTATTTGCTTCAACTGTATTTTTTGTCTTCAAAAAGTAATATTTTATCAACACGCGAAATTCCTTTTTATGAATTTTTTCACAATAACAAAAGTTGCTTTATTCAAAATGCTATAATTCACAAGCTGATGATCCGACAGCTGTCAAATTTATGCACGCGTCCATTGAAGGTTAACCAAAAATCATTAGTTTATTAATTCTAAATAGTAGCCTAGTAGCCATCTATGTGCCAAGCCGGGGAGTTTCCAATATTTACCTGTTATATGCTATAGTGTTCCGATCTGGCCGGTTCCATTAAATGATCGTTTAAACTTACAGGTGCATCTGCCTATCTTGTACGGTTGAAATATCTTAAATGCTGAGAGACTAGTTTGTGCACAAACAGACGGACAGGCAGACGCACGGCCGGACATGGCTACATGTGCTTACCACGCCATTCTAATGTCCTTTCACTAAATATAATAAATTATCCCTTATAATCCTTTTCCTCATCACAACCACAAAAATAGGTTAGACATGATTTTATTATCATTAAAAAAATACACAAAAAGGCTCCCTCATATTTTTGGCATTGCCTTGATTCCTGTGCGGTAATTAGATTGTTATAGGCGGATTGATACAGCTAATGGGCGTATTGTTTTCTGGTGTGCTCAGCGTTAGTGAAGTTGCAAGTATGAGATAAGTAAAACAAAGAAGAGTAAAAAGGATAAAATAACTGCCACAAACCACTTGCTCGACCCTTTAACGCGAATTTCAGCAAAAAAAAATTCTTAAATCTTGTATAACTTCGAAGCGGCTTTTTTTTAAATTCGTTTTAACAAAAACTCAATATTTTCCCCACAAATTGCCTTAATTATCAGAAGAAGGTTAGAAAACATTTATTTTTTTAACTCTTTCACCGATTATTTACATAGAATCGTCCTTCAACTCCACAACGGCACATGCGTTTTTTTCTCCTCAGTGAATCAAACAAGACAACAAAAAGCTAAAAGCTCTGCAATGAATTTGAATACGAGTATGTGGTAATAAAAAATTTATAAAAAAATCAAAAGCAGATGCAGCGACGACAAAAAGTCCACACAGTAGTAGCAACAACAAAAACAGCAACAATAAAACTGTTGGCTCAGTTAAACTTTTTGTCTGCCTTTCAAAGCAAGTGCAAACTGTTAAAGAATATAAAAGCTGGTGAGAGATAGACAAGTGCTTAGCTTGGAGGTTGGCTGCTGTACACACACACACACACACACACACACACACACACACACACACACACACACACACACACACACACACACACACACACATGCACACATTTTAAAAATTCACTTGTGAATGCACAAGACAATAGGTTTGCTCATATAAATTTCTGCGAGAGAACTTTTAACCCGTTTATTGCTTCATTTCGCTGCTTCTCTTTGTTTGTTTCGCTGCCAACTCGATGCCTGCGAGCATTGATAGTTGGCAGCAAATGCAATAACAAGAGGGAATATGGAAGATGTTTACTTACCTCCTCCTTTGCTACGAGTGTGACCTTCTTCATTGGTGCGGCGCTATTGTTGACAACAACTGTTTCTCGCTTCACCGATGGCGTTTTTAGTGCAGATTTTGGTTTCTGTATTTCCACCATAATTTCATAAAAATCTTCTGCGGTGCGATTTGTGGCGCGAAGGAGATTTTTCCTGTTGGTGTGCGTTACTTAGTTTTTTCTTTGAACGGAATCAAAATATTTTTTTTTTACTGTATTTGTTAATTCTTTAGCTGACTTTTATTTTTGTGGATTTATGTGGATTTATTGGATTTTGTGGCCTTTTTATTTGTAATCGAAAAACTGTTTTTATACAAATATTTATACAATAAATAAAAACATAAAAAATAAAAAAATATATAAAATGGAAGAAAACAAAATCAAATAAAAATTATATATTTTCAATTAAAATTATAAAAAATAAAATAAAATAGAACAAAATCATGTCAAATAAAAAATAAAAATATAATAATATAAAATAAAATTAAATTGAATTAAAAAAAATAGAAATTGAATTGAAAAAAAAAATTAAAAAATTAAAAATTAATTAGGTTAAAGAAAAAATAAAAATAAGAAAACATAAAATGAAATAAATAATATTAAAGAAAAAAATTTAAAGTTAATAAAATATAATATAAACTATAAATAAAACGAAAAAAAAAATAAAAAATAAAATAAAATAAAGAAAAAAAATTCAAAAAAAAAAAATAAATAAAAAAATTAAATAAAATTAAACAAAATAAAATAAAATTAAATGAAATTGATTAAAAAAAACAAGCAAAAAAAAAAAAAAAGAAACATTACAAATAAATTAAGTTACAGAAAAAAAAATAAAATAAAAAACATAAAATAAAATAAAGAAAAAAATATAAAATTATTAAAATCTATACATATATATAAATCAATGCAAATTTTGATAAACGCCTATAACTTGAGAACCCCCAGATCAAATTGTACCAATTTTTAGTAGTTCGAAAGGGTTCCAGAGTCGCTACCCCTACAAAATACATGCAACAACAACAAATACATATAAAATTCCAAAATACGCATACATGACGTTGTATGTGGTGCTGAATGAGAGAGGGAAAGAGTTAAAAAATGAAAAAAAAAAGCAAAAAATTTTTAAATTAAGAAAATTAAAAAATTTTTGGAAAAGGAAATTTGAAATCATTTTTCCAAAAAAAATCGAAAAATCAAAATTTTAGTTAAATTTTCTTGATTTTTTTCATAGGGGTAGCAGAGCAAACCGGTGTCCGCTAGATTAATATAAAATATATATAAAACGAAAAAAATTAAAATAAATTAAAGAATATAAAATAAAATAAAATAAAATTAAATTAAATTAAATTAAATTAAATTAAATTATATTAAATGAAATAAAATTAAATAAAATACAATTAAAAAAAAAAATAAAAAAATAATAAAAATAAATAAAAATATGACAAAAAAAATAAATTAAAATAAAAAATAAAAAAATAAAATTAAAAATAAAAAAGGCAAATAAAATTAAGAAAAATAAAATAAATAAAAGTAAAGAATATAATTTGAGATTAATAAAATATTATAAAAATTATATTAAATGTAAATAAATTGAAAAAAAAACCGAAAAAATATATAATGTAAAATAAAATAAAATAAAATAAAAAAAAAAATAAAAAAAAAAAACAAACAAAAAATGAAATAAAATAAATCAAAACATATATATAAAATTAAAGAAAATAGTTTTAGATTAATAGAATATAATATAAGTAATATTAAATATAAATAAATAGAAAAAAAAATAGAAAAAAAATAAAAGTATAATAAAATTGATTAGAATAATAAAAAGAAAATAAATAATTAAAATAAATGATAAAAATTATGTATATGAAAACATAAAAGAAAGCCAAATATAATATTATGAATTGGAAAAATGTAAGTGAAGAATTTAAGGGTTCTTTTTAACCCAACGTGTGAAATGCTAATCACTCTGAAGCGTGAGAAAGGGTGCTTGCATTTACATAGCCTCAAGCATAAAACGCTGCCGAAAAAATAAGTAAAAAATAAAACTTTTTATTCCCACTACATATTCACACCACTCTTCTTTATGTCTTCATTAACTCATATTTTCAATTTAACGCTAAATTCAACAAAAAACCATGAAATACATCAATTTATTGAACAGAGAGGTAAGGAGAGAAGAGCAAAGGGGTCTCACATTTATTTCGTTACATAAAAAATTATATTTTTCCAATTTAGTGCACGCAAGGCATATTATATATTTTCTGTTTTTAAATGACAAAAAAAAAAAACAACATAAAAATTCCGCAGTTCATTTGCTTTTATGTGAATGTGACATTCATAAAGTGTATATTTCAGTGTGTTCTGCTGGGGTTGTCATGGCGTATTAGTAATTTCGCCAACAGCTGATTGCTTCCACATAAAAAATGTCTCATAAAATGCACAAAATGCTTCTTTTTCATGTTTTTGTATGCTTTTGTGTGGCTGGTTTTTTTTTGTTGGGGGTAAGAGTTAATTTTGCGGTTTACAGCACATTTACGGTGTCGTTGCTTCAGTGTCTCAAAGGCGTTTAGGTTGGTAAGTAAAATGGGTGGGAGTTTCTTCTTATATGTTTTTTCGCCTATTTTTTACATTGCTTATTTACGTTTACTGATTTTGCTTTCAATTTAAATTTAGCATTATCAACAGCGAATCATGCCATTTTTTTGACATCAGTGTGTTTTGGGGATATTGAGTTGCGATAACGTTCGCATGGCTGGTGTAAATTTTTTTCATTTTTTTTTTGCTTTCCTTTGTCAAACTCTACATGTCGTTTCAATAAAGCTTGATTTTCTTTTGCGTAAAGTAAATGTGTTTTTGTACTGCTTCTGTAATATTTTGGAAGTTAGAGTGTGATATTCCTTCGTAGACGACATAGGGATAACTACAGATTTGGTCATCGCACATTTTTGGCGAAAATCAACTGATATTCCCCTGGGGCTGAATCCTATATACATTTTCAGTAACTATCCAATCGATTAAAATTCCATGCTTCCTGTATTTCCGCCTAAAATTAATCGAGTTTTCTAAATTTTTTCTTTCTAACTTCAATCCTTATGACTTTAAGTTCTCGAATGAATTTAAATTTACAAACGAGCAAAATGATTTCATTGCTTATATAATTGTTAAAGCCCATAGATGTAGAAATATTATCAACATTTCTCTTTTATAAATATCTATCAGCTGCTTGCTTTAAATTAGAAATTAAAATTTTTGAAAAAATAGGATTATCTGGAGCTATATGAGGTTGATCTTCCGGCGGCCACAATAGCCGAGTGGTTAGCATTGTGTACTACAATTCGGAAGGCCTGGGTTCGAGTACAGGTTCGAGCAACATCCATAATTATAGAAAATTAATTTTTCTAATTATGGTCGCCCCTTGGTAGGGTATGTCAAGCCCTCCGAGTGTATTTCTAACATGAAATAAAACTCGTCATAAAATCCATTCGCTGGTAAAAAGATCAAGATGCAAAACCACAAATTGGAGGAGGAGCTCGGCCGAAAATTGCTTTAGCGGTTACAAAGCGCCAAATATATGTATATATATTCCTTCCGAGAGCCAAAAGGCCGTAGACAAGAATTTTCAGGCGAGAGCTGGAAAATTCTTGTCTACGGGAGGTGCGCTGCCCTTTTTTGCCAGAGGTCCAAAAATTCTCGTTGATACTCTACGCGCTGTCGTTTAATTTTTTTTTTATCATTCCCGCTTATATTACTTGGTTAACGATAGCTCAAGAAAAATTGCCTAATTACAATAAAACATCGTATTTATACTAAACACAAGTCACTGAAAACGTTACGAAGACTCCTCGTTTCCCTATAATTTTCTCATTCACAGAACATAAAAATCCTCTCTCGTATGTATGTGGTCCCAGTGGAGATAAATAAAAAAGCTTCTCTAGGATAAATGTTTATCGCATCTGTTTTTACAGGATCATGTTTCATTGCCTTTTCTTTACGTAGAGTATTTAAACTTTCATAAAATATGTCGAATAATTTTTTTAAAGGAATTTTGAGTATTTTTTTTTTTTTTTTTTGCCGGCTAATATTAAAAAATTCCTTACCCTTCTATTTTACATCTTTAAATTGGATTAAACTTGCTGTGGCTGTTAAATACCTGATTTTTTTAAATCTTTTGACCCAAAGTCAATCGTTCACAGTCTACATAGAAACTTCAATCAAATTTCTAAACTGTCTTATGAAAGACACTTTCCATGCCGATTATGAAGTTGAAATCACTAAGCATGATTGATATACAATATACATCGCGGTGAATCGTGGTTGAATTGTGTACTTGTCTTCCGAAAGTTATTTGCTTGTGATTTCAATTTTTTAACTGTCCTTTGAAAGATATTTTACGCATACAAATCTTTTTCATGGAAGCTAAATATTTAAAATGTTTTACGAAAGATACTTTTCGCTGAATGCTTTTCATGGTGATTGATTTTTATAACCGTCTTTCGAAAGATATTTTTCATGTTTATTTTTTGAGTTAATATTACCCTAAATGCTATTTATATTATAGCATCTATTGCGGTTATAGCAATATCCACGTCAAAGGCAATCGGTCTTGCTCCACATAGAAACTTTCGTCATGGAGGTTAGATATTGAAACTGTCTTTCGAGAGATACTTTGCATAGAGGTTGAATTTTCTTCAAGTTTTTTCGATAAATACTTTTCATGGTGATTGATTTTTATAAATGTCTTTCGAAAGATACTTTCCATTGAGGTTGAATTTTCTAGCTGTCTTTCGATATATATTTTCTTTAGAGCTTATATTTTTAAACTGTCCTTTCGACAGTTACTTTCCATGTATACTAAATTTTAAGTTGTCTTTCGAAAATTACTTCACATCGAAACTGAATTTTGCTGTTTTTCAAAAGATACTTTCCAGGCCTATGATAGAATTGAAATCATAATTTATAATTTATAACATGATATTTCTATCGTTGCATACGCAGTACTTAAACGGATATTATTGTCAAAATCAATCACTAGCTAAATGTTTAAACTTTCTAGTTATCTTTCGAAAGATACTTTCCATGAAGGTTAGATTTTCTAATTGTCTTTTTAGATACACTTTCATGAAAGAAGAATTTTCCAGCTGTCTTTCGAAAGACACTCTTCATTAAGATTAATTTTTCTAACTGTCTTTCGTAAGACACTTTGTCTTTCCGCTTTGCAAATGATATCAACAAGCATATGTTTAATATCCGAAACACTCCATTTCTCAAAGTGATGATAGCAGTATATGTATAATAAACAAATATTCGCGAAATTACCTCATTTGAGGTGTGTCTGCACAGCACACAAGAGTACACTTCATTCCCTAATGAAAATGCGCAAAATTCGCGGAATTCGAGTACTGGCGACAAACTAGCAAAAATAGCAAGAAATAGAAAAAAGTATTCAAGGACCATCTGTTGTCGGCTTACCAAAAAATGGAAGTTCGATAAAACTTTAGCTAGAAATGAATGAAATTGTGTGGGAAAACGCATAGAGTAAATGTTGTTGTTGCAAAATACGCGGAAATATTTGTATTTATACATGAATTTGTATGTGTGTGTATACAAATTGTGTGTGTGGGTTGCATTTTATGCGCGTACAGCTGTGTGCGAAAGATATGCATAGATTATGAGCTGGCAAAACGAATGCATGAATGAATGAATGAATGAACGAATAAAAGAACTCATAGCAGTACGGGCAGTAGATAACAACAAAACGGCGACAGTAGGAAATGGAAGACTAGTACTAGAATGTTCTTCATAGCCAACGGGAATAAGGGCAAGGATAAAATAAAGGACGTTTTTTATAAATGTATAAAACTTTAAGTTGGCATTACTTTTCAAGATGGTGACCGATTGAACAGCTGACAAATGATTTATTCTCAGTTTGGTTAGGCAATTCACGCCTGAACAACGCTTGCAAATAGTGCAATTTTATTTCGAAAATAATGGTTCTGTGCGGAAAACATATCGCGCACTACGTCCATTTTATCGTCGACAAAATCATCCATCAGAGCAGTTAATTCGATTAACCATGGAACGTTTTCGCACCACGTTTACTCTTATTGATAACTCGCATCCCCAGAGACGACGTACGGTGCGTACAGAAGAAGCTATTGCTGCTGTAGAGCGTAGCATTGAGGAAGACCCGAAGGAGTCCATCCGCCATCGAGCACAGGAATTGGATCTGTGTCCATCCACTTTATGGAAGATTTTGCGGAAGGATCTTGGTTTGCGTGCTTACAAAATCCAACTCGTGCAAGAATTGAAGCCAAACGATCATCAAGTAAGGCGTAGATTCGTCGAATGGGCCCAAAACGAGATTACCGTTGTTCCCGATTTTCATAAGCGAATTTTGTTTAGCGATGAAGCGCACTTCTGGTTGAATGGCTACGTCAACAAACAAAACTGCCGCATTTGGAGTGAAGGTAATCCTCAAGTGTATGTTGAAACACCGTTACATCCAGAAAAACTGACTGTTTGGTGCGCTTTATGGGCTGGTGGAATCATTGGTCCGTGCTTTTTCAAAAACGATGGTGGCCAGAACGTTACAGTCAATGGTAATCGGTATAGAGCCATGATTGCTAACTTTTTCATTCCTGAATTGAATAACCATGATGTCCAGGAGATGTGGTTTCAACAAGATGGCGCAACATGTCACACAGCTCGTGCCACAATAGATCTATTGAAAGACACGTTTGGTGATCGCCTAATTTCACGTTTTGGACCTGTGAATTGGCCTCCAAGATCTTGTGATTTAACACCGCTAGACTACTTTCTGTGGGGCTATGTAAAGTCATTGGTCTACGCGGATAAGCCACAAACGCTTGACCATTTGGAAGACAACATTCGCCGTGTTATTGCCGATATACGGCCACAAATGTTGGAAAAAGTCATCGAAAATTGGACGTCCAGATTGGAGGACTACATCCGCGCCAGCCGTGGCGGTCATATGCCAGAAATCATATTTAAAATGTAACGCCACAAGATTATCTTTCGGATAAATAAAATTCATATCTTCGAATAATCCATAGTTGTTTTATTGCAACTTAAAGTTCTATACCTCTATAAAAACACCCCTTATATAGAAAATAAAAGACAAATTATAAAAAAAATTTCACCTTTCTACACTAAAACCAAAAATTAAAAAAAAATTTAAATATTAATTTTCAGAAAATAAAATTTACAAAATTTATTTACAACGCAATTTTGTCGAATTTTTCCACACTTGTAAAGCACAAACGCCTTTGTAAATACACCCACACATACCAACAACAACAACTACTTTCTAACGAGCACAATAACAATATTGACGATTGTACCACAAAATTTAGCAGCAACAAGCAGCTGACAAGTATGCATGTATATGTGTGTGTAAGTCAACAGCAGTGGCAGCGAGTTGACTGGGAAGTGTCAATATATATGCCTTAACGCCTTGAAATATGTAATAAATTTCGTAGAATTTTGTTTTCATTCGGTTTGCTTCTTCTTATTTTCGTTTTGCTTGAACGCGCACAAATACAAAGCCAACGATAAAGGTTTCCTGAAATGTTAGTAGATTAATTTTATTAACACTCTTGGTGATTTTTTATATTTTTATATTTTTTTTATAGCAAAATTATGAATAATACTAAAATTTTTGTGCTTATTTTTGGGAAAAAATTTTTTTATTTAATTTTTTTTTTTTAATTTTCTTTTATTAATTTTTATGTCTCACTGGCCGCCCACTAAAAGGCCACGCGCGCTAAAATTCACTTTCATATTTTTAATTGGCATTGGCACAGCTTGCAGGTTTCTCCAAAAAAAGATTTTCGCTCGAATCGCACTTTGGTTTCTTAGCGTTTTTCCGTTCATCCGTTATTTGCGTTGTTCACAACAGCAAAAATGAGCAGCAACTAACTGTTTGTTTCTCATATTTCCATTACCATGAGTAGCTGACAGCTGCCATGGTCACCGCAAGTCTCTGCGTGCACGTAGTACACTTAGAGGTTTATGCTCTTTGAGTGTCGGTGCTCAGCGCTGGAAGCCGGTTTCCAGGTGTATCTGATAAGTGACACAAAGGAAATAAATCTTTAGAACTTTCGTTTGTTTCTGATAACGCATTGTGGTAGAGCTTTAAGTTGACGAAGAGAACTTTTGAAGCTTTTGTGATTTTTCGCGCAGCTTTTTGCATCCTTACCAAGTTCTCTGACTATATATGCTTTTGTTTTCCGGTTGAAATATTGAAGAGCTTTTGTCAAAAACTTTTAAATAAAACTTGCCATAAAAGAATTGTAAAAGCTTGCATAGCTTTGTTATAACCTTTGAAAGCTTAATAATTTTGTTAAATGCCTAATTTTATGTAGTCAACAGTTTTATGTCACTAAATTTATTTAACAGCTCAGCGGTAGCAATAAAGCGTTTCGTATTCAGAAAAGCACTGAGCCTAAGGCAACATTAAACCCTAAAAAGCCAAATGTAGACCAAAGCGTTTAATATGCTAATGTATCAAGTTGCAGCATTTTCTTTTGTCAGATTTATGGAGATGAGATGCTAAAACAAAAAGCTTTGCGGACGTAGTGATATATAGAATCAACTACTTACCACCTTAAAACCTTAAATAAATTAGATTATTGAGATGATAATTTCAAAAGTTGCTTCCAAGTTCAGATATACCCCAGACATGAATGGAGTAGAGCTGTTGTAGGAGGGCAGAAAACCATTCCAGTCTACACGTACCGCCTTTTGCGTCTTCCAAACTCAGTTAGAAACTTCCAAGCATATTTGGTCACGTCAGAAATCGTCGATAATAGTCATGGAATGATATCAGACGATCGGAGAATAAATGTGCGTGAGGTGGTTGAGTCTACAGGCATCTTAACTGATATTCTACATGAATAGTTGGACATGAAAAAGCTATCCGAACGAAGGGTGCCCCGATTGCTTACATACGATCATAAGCGTAACCTTGTAACCAATTTAATGGAGTGCTTGGCGATTTTCAACGGCAACTCAAAGAAATTTTTTGCCTGTTTCGCTGACATAGACAAGACATGGATACCCCACACCACGACGGAGACCAAAGAACAATCAAGACAGTGGGTTTCTTCGGCTGAACATGGATTAAAGAAGATCATGAGAAAGATGGTCGGTCAAACGGGTCATGGTCACAGTTTTTTGGGATGCACGAGGTCTCATTCACATCCACTACCCTGGAAAGAGTGAAACGATCACCGAAATATATTATTCAGAGATTTCGAACAAAGTCGGAATTGATTTGAAGCCGAAAGGACTTGGCGACGAAAAAAGGTGCTTTTCCATCAGGAGAATGCACGGGTGCACACTTTTGTAGTCACTATGAAACAAATTCATTAAGAAGTGCTACCCCATCTACCATATTCTACAGATTTGGAAAAATATCCCATCAGAATGAGAATTGTTAAGCCATAAACTCGAAAAATAAGCAATATTTTGTAGCTTTTTAGTTTTAAACGAAACAGTCTCATTCCAATAAACTCATTGAATTCAATCTCTATAAAAGCATTATCATTTTCCTCTTCCCTACCAAACACACAAGCATCCGAAACAATTATTCGAGCGAGTTAATTAAAATACACATCAACTAATGAAAGCGAAAATACAATACGAGGATGAGATGTCGAGAGAGAGAGAGAGAGAGAGATGTCGAACGGGATATGTAAATGCAAATGCAAATTGCAAATTGAAATGCAAATACTTACACGCATGAAATGAACCGTTGTTTTCTCAAGTGAGTAGAGTAGCTTCTCTCTCGTCATGTTTGCAGATTGGCTAATCAAATAAGCGTATCATTGAAAGTAATAACTTGTTGAATGTGCGATGTGGCGGCGCCGCGAAATGAAATGCACATAAAATTTCATACGATAAGTGACATTGTTGCATGTAAGTAACGGTATGTTTATGAGTTTATGACTAAAGGAATATATGTAAGAGCGACTTAAAAGCGTGCGAATATAAATAAGCGAGTTCTCATGACGAGTTGCAAGTGCATAAATTTAGCGTTGACGTATGCAAATTAAAGTGAAATACGCAAAGAAAATAGCTGAGAATTAGAAACTCTTATATAATATAAGAGAGGTGACAAGTAGAAAGGCATTAAATGGTATATTTCTAAATTTTGCGAAAAAAAAATAAATAAATAAATAAATTTCAGTCTTAAGGGGGAAAAAATATATTTCTTCATGTAAACTAATTGCATATAATTTTTGTAGAGCTGGCAACTCTCTTACAAAAATATAATACTGCTATTTTTAACTGATTTAAAGTTTTCAAATTAAGGCCAGCGCTAGACAATAGTTTTAATCCTTTTCACTTGACTATTTTATGGATTTAAAGTTATTAAAATAGGTGGCAACCCTGTTCAATAAATATTTACGAATTTAAGTTTTTAGCATAGGGTAAAACTGTTCTTAAAGCAATTGCTTAAATCCTTTTACCCATTAATTGGAGATGCAATAAGGATGAAAAATGGAACAGGTGGCAACTCTTTTAAAATTCAATTCTGAACTTTTTCGTAAATCACAATTTTCCAAGAACAATAACCCTATATAATAGTACCAGAAGAATTTACTTTGCAATTATCTTAATTGAAAATAATTGAAATAGGTGGCAACGTCACTTTTTAATTTTTAATTTTTAATTTCTAAGACATCCCTAATTTCGCAATTGTTGAAATTGAATTGCTTTGTAGATGATGACTGCCAAACAAACATTTTTAGTTGTGAGTTTTTATAATAAAATTGAAATAATTTTCGAATCAGAAAAATCGAATAATTATTTCAAGTTTAGAACCATTTTTATTTATTTAAAATTTTATGAAATTTTTTTCCAATATTTGGTAACCCTCATAAATATATTATAAGTGATTTTTTGGGAATATTTTTTTTCGTTAAAAAAAGTTAACCAATTTAGTGCAACGTTTTTCCAGGGTTTGTATTCTTTCCAAATAAAAGGGGTTTCAATACCCTCAAAACAGGCGTTTGTTTCTGTAATAACCTCTTCTTTCGACCCGAAGTTCTTACCGCCAGCCATTTCTTCAGGTTTGGAAACAAAAAATAGTCACTGTGGGTTAAATCTGGAGAATATGCTGGATGGGGTAGCAGTTCGTTGCTCATTTTACGAATTTTTGCCATGGTAACTACATACATATGCACCCGTGCTTTGTACTGATGGAAACAGTACGTTTTCTTAAGTCAAATGCGGTCATTTTTACTTCAAACCAATATCAAATCGGTGCAAAAGCTCGGAATAATATTCGCCGTGGGATTGGCTTAGTCTTTTCAAGGTAATCGATGTGAATGATACCTCATGCATCCCCAAAAAACTGTGGTCATCACCTTGTTGGCCTACAGACCAATCTTGGTCATCTTTGGTGCACGTTCACCCAAAAAAAAAACCCACTGTTTTAATTGTTCTTTGGTCTCTGTTGTGCTTCGTCCACAGTAACGAAACGACACAAAAATTTGCTTGAATTGCGGTTAAACATCGCCAAGTCCTCCTTTAAAGTGTTTAAACGGTTCCGTTTATGGTCGTGTGTGAGCAATCGCGACACCCCTCTCGCAGTAAACCTTTTCATGTCCAAATATACATGTAAAATGCGATATAACCGCTCAGTTGAGATGCCCACAGTCTCAGTCACCACACGCACTTTTATTCTCCGAGCGTCCATTTCTGGCGTGACGATCACTTTTGGCCGACCTGAACGTTCGGCATCACTTGTACTGGTACGATCACAACGGAACTCAGTAAAGCACTTTAAAGCCATTGAAGTTGATGGTGTATGCATTTATCAAGTCTTTCCTTAGTTTCGCAAAAAAAAAAAATAATGCCTAACCAGCACTCGAAATTCACTTTTCACAAACCAAAAAGCGCAGATTTCTCAAAAGTGTAGAGCAGTCTACTAATCGATAACAGCTGACGGGAGCAGTGTTGTATTTTCAGTAATTACGCGGCAAATCCAAAGAGTGACTGACTTATCAAACAGTCCTCGTAATATAATGGAATAAACAAATTTTTAAAAGTGAAAAAAAAAAATCGTAAAACTTGAGTTAGTGCCTTTTATGTAATTTCACAAATTACATTAATCCCATAAAGATGCAATAAACTGTTCGCCTTTTGCATTTAAGTGAGTGCACAAAAAAGTGAGTAAAAGAGTTTTATGAGTGCCTCTTGGATGTACCTGAGTTGGCTGTGCTGAATTGGTGTTTGTGATTGTGGAAATTTATGTTCCACGAGCTACAAACAGAACAGTTACTAAAGACAAAAACAAAAATAAGACCTTTTTGTATGAAATTAAAATCGCTGTACGAAGCAACGAGGCATGTTGTGCATTTATCAGCGCATACGAGCACACACACACACGCGCAAACATACTATTTTATGTATTTATGTACGCATATATATGCTATGGCGGTAGCGGAATTGCAGCATGTTAAATGCTTGCAAAAGTGTATTGTAAGTACATGTATGTGTGTGTGTGTATGTAAAACTGAGTTAATGTGTGCGTGAGTGTAAGTGGCTGAGTATGTATGTTTTTTTTTTGATGCAAAGTAAGTGAAGTGCGCATTACATTTATGCGTCGTAACTGTATTGCATTTGGTTAACAGATTTGCATTTGCATTTACTACGCATTGCATATGCATATATGTATGTTCGTATCTACGTGTACATATATTGCTGCTTCAGTGTATACTCTTTATTTGGTGAATAATTGAAAATTGCTTGCATATTGCATATTTACAGGCGCATTAGCGAGCATATGTTGCCCTGATTACCTAAGGATTGTAGGCGAAGTGTGTAGGCGACAAGTGAAGAAATTTTATCACGGTGTAATAGCTCTACAATCAGATTAGTGATCATTTTTATTAAAATATTTACATTATTTAGTGGAACTGATTCGCCGTAGAAGCCCTAAAACCAAGTATTAAAATCTTAAAATCCAAATTATGAAATGGCAAATATCTCGTATAGTGCGTTCAGAGGAAAATTATGCTGCCGTAGTTCAAAGTGTGCTAACGAGTAATCCATTTCGAGGCTCCCTTCTTTTTAAAGAAAAAAACATAGAAAATTCAAATTTAATGGGAAATGTTTATTACCATTCGAAAGAACATTCTTTGGCATTTTTTTTGAAAATTATCTTTTTCAAATGTTGGCCGCGGCTACGTCTCAGATCGTCCATCCGTTGAGTCCAATTTTCACGAATGACACGTTCGAGCATTTCGACTGGTAACTGGCGAATGATACGCGTGATGTTTTGCTCCAAGGCCAGAATCGAAGCGGAATTGTTCACATAGACTTTAGACTTTAAATATCCCGACAGGAAAAAAGTCTAACGGTGTGATATCACACGATCGCCAATTGACCGGCCACGGTGGCCAATTGACCGGCCCAAAACGTGAAATTATCTGCTCACCGAAGTGTTTTCTCAATAAATCCATTGATTGATGCGATGTTTGGGAAGTGGCGCCGTCTTGTTGAAACCATATTTCGCGGCGATCACGAACTTCAATTTCAGGCATCAAATAGTCGGTTATTATGGCACCATAACACCGGTCCACAAACCACACCAAACCGTTGTTTTTTTTCGGGTGAAATGGCAGCCCTTGAATCTTTGCAGGTTGCTCTTCGTCCCAAATGCGGCAATTTTGCTTGTTTATATACCCGAAAGTGTCGGATCATGTTGGAACTTTTCAAGAGCCCATAGAGCGAAGCGATGTCGCTTGGGAAGATCGAGCGGCTTCAGTTCTTGCACAAGCTGTATTTTGTATGCTATATTTTCTTCACTTCGTGCTGGACGTGGTCTATTCGGTCGAAGATTATCCAATAACGAATGCTGGGTCTCAAGATGGGTGATGGTGTTGCGAATAGTACGTTCAGTAGGACGCTTATGTTGACCATAATTTAAGGGAGGCGCGCGGAACAAATTCTTTACACAACGTGAATTTTCGTAATAAAGTTGAATGATTTGTAAATGTTGCCCAGGCGTAAGTCTTTTCACGATGAAATGCCAATTAATACTGAACAAAAATAACATGATAGTAAGACATGACTCACTCGTGATCTGTCGAAAAAAGGCTATTGAAAAAAGTACCTCTACTTGGATCACCTTTTAGAACAATCATCAGGCATCAACCAGAGGCCTTTCCCAAAAATTAAATATTTCACTTTACTCACTTCTTTGTACAAGATTTTGCATAAGGACTGCAGTATGAAGGCTTAAAAGGTTCAACTTTTCGAAGAACTGAAAGCTCATGACCACACAGTGCTATTTTGCCTGGCTCAATGGGTTGAAAATCACTTGGCATTGAGCATTTTATTTATTTATCGAAAACCCATATTTTCGGTTGAAACTTGTTTTTGTTTGAAGGAAAACTGCTGCATTTGATGCTCAGAAAACCCAAAGGAAACAAAGCGTCCTCAATGAGTGACTGCTTGTTGCGGCATGTGGCCCGTGGTTTTTATTTTATTTTGAAAACGCGGAAAAAGCTGCATTTACCGTGCATTAATTAGTTAATTAATCGAAATGGCGATATCAACTGCCCACCTCGCATCTCCGATTTGTCTCTATTGGTCTGAAATTTTTTTTGAAAAGTCGTTAAGCCATGCAAATATGATTCATGATATGAAAAACGAAATTGAAGTGACCGTTGTAGTTATATAGGTCACACAATCGAGCATGTGTTGAAAAATTGGATCGACAGGCTGAACTACTGCAAGGACTACTGCAAAGTCAGGCGCGACAGCCGTATGAATGAAATTAACCTAAATATAGAGGTATTTCAATAAATTCAAAATCATTTATCCGTCTTATTATAAAGTGCTATTCATTTAGTGGTTTCGAAAGTGTAGGGCTATATTTTGACATCTTGCAAACTTAACTGTCAAACAAAGAGGAGTTTATGGTGCTCATAATCGTTCAACTGCTCAAGGAATTGGTAAGACTTAAAAAAAAATTTGAAAATACTGTATCGGTTACCGATATTGTAAGGCCTTTGCATCACTGTTTTGCTCGTTCCAAATCAAATATCGCTGCTGTAAGTGAAAGTGTAGTCGAAGACCCGAATGTGACTAATTCTCGACGTTCTCAAGAGCTGGGACTTTCTTACGGCATATTATGGCGTATTTTGCACTTGGACTAAAGTCCTGCTGACCATTCACAATGCCGGAGTTACGTCGATTGGGTGCTCGATTTGTCCAAAAAAAATTTCTTCGGCGACGAGGCACATTTCTTACTGGTTGGATACGTAGAAAAGCAAAATTGTCGCATTGGAGCTCCGCCAATTCTCAAATAATTGAATTGAGAGGCCATTACATCCAAAAAATCTTACTGCCTGGTGTGCTCTTTGTTCCGGAGGTGTGATTTGACGTTACTTATTTGAAAACGATAACAGCGAGACTGTCACCGTCAAATCGGAGCGTTATGGTCGTATGATAACTGGCTCTTTTTTGCCTGCAATTGAAGAACCCGACTCGGATAATATGTGGTTTCAATAATATGATACCAGAAGCAACACAACACGAGTATCTCTCGACTTGGCGATGTCAATGGGCCACAGAGATCGTGCGATTCGACACCGTTGCACTTTTTTTTGTGAGCCCACGCGAAAGACCGTGCTTATGCAGATAAACCGTTAATCCTTGAGCACTTGAATACCAAAATTTGTCAAGTTATGGCTAAGGTACCGCTCAATATGTGCCAAGAGTGGTCGAAAATTACCTCAAACGGATCGAAAAAATCCACGAGGCGGTTATTTGAATGATGTAGTATTTCACATCTAATGCCAAGGCTCAAACCTTATAATAAAAGGGAATTTCATGAAAAAAATTATTATAAAAGTATTTTATTTACGTTTATTTTGGAACCCTTGTACTACTAATGTTTCAGATTTGAAATTTTTGCTCATTAATCCATCAAAAAACATCCAAGAGCTTGAAAATTAGTATTCTACTACTACTACAACATAGGCGTAGCCACCGAATATGTGATTATATCCGCATCGACAATAGCGCACCATTCGATTCTTCTTCTTGCTAGTATGCTTACGTCGAGTTTGTCGTAGTGACGCCACCTGAAGTCTCCTCTCTTTAAGCAGTGAGCCAAGCCGCCACACGGGTTGGATACCGCATCTTGCACAAGTGGTGCTCATGCTTGCAGGATATTCGACGAGGAAGCAAAACAAATAATTTAGCATCGTTTCGAAACTGTAGCTGTATATACAGACAGAAGCCAGATGAAACTCGTTACACCGCACACCTGTTTTATGTATTTTTATCAACTAAAGAGTTTTTCTTAAAGGGAGATGGTATTTTGGTCTTCCTCATGAGATTGCAGAACCTTCATTTCTCCAGTTTGAAATGAGTTCATCTTGCGGTTGCTGAGCTGAGTTTTCCCTATTTCTCAAAAAGCTATCAAGACATTTATAGCTTTTGGGCATTTTGTCTCAAGTTGAAATCAATTGGGTTCCTAATAAATGAAGATAACAGGTCAATTGAAAAGTCACCGGCCTACCATAGTAAAATGCATTTTTTGGCAAAATTAATTTCTCCGTTTCGACGATCACCTCTTCCTTCGACGAAAATTTCTTTCCAGCTAGCATTCTTTTGAGATATGAGAAGAGAGTCGTTTGGGGGCCAAATCTAGAGAATGTGTTGGACGCGGAGGCAATTTGAAGCTTAATTCATGAATTTCACGGACTTGGACACAGTGCATTGTTTTGGTGAAACAACACTTTCCTTTTCATCAAAAGCGGCCGTGTTTCAACGATTTCGTCCTTAAAACGATTCAATAATGCTATGTAATAGTCACTGTTGATGGTACTTCCTTCCTTCCTTTCTCAAGGTAGTCATTGAAAATGATTCCATTCGAATACCAAAATACAGACGCTATAACCTTGCCAGCCGACTGTTGCATTATTCCACACTTCGGAGCGAGTTCATCGTGTACAGTCCATTAGGATGACTGTCAATTGGACTTGGGAGGGAACTGATGGAGCTATGCTTCATCCATTATCACTTATCGATGCAAAAACTCGGTTATATTACGCTTAAACATCTCCAAACACTGCTCCGAATCATCAACTTGTCGTTCTTTTTGGTTAAAAGTGAGCACGCGCGAGTACAAACTTTCTCAACTCAAATCTTCGTGAATGATATGATTGATATTCTTAGAGTGCCTGCCATTTCATGCAATTTCAATTTAAAGTCATTCAAAATCATTTTGTGGATCTTTTTTTGGTGTTTTCGTCGGTAACATCTTGCCATTGCTTTCACCGTCTTCGGAGCTTATTTCATCAAGTCTAAACTTGGCACACCAATCCTTGATGATTGTTTTTTTTCTGTGGCAGTGTCTGGAAACTCGCCATCAAGTCAAATATTAACTTCAACTGTATTTTTCCCCATCAAAAAGGAATATTTTATCGACACGCGAAACTTCTTTTCTTCAATTTTTTTCACAATAACAAAAGTTGCTTCACTCAAAATGCTTCAATTCACAAACAAATGATCCGACAACTGTCAAATTTATACACCCGTCTATAGAAGGTTAACTGAAAATGAATTTATTTTAGTAGCGCCATCTATGTGTCAGGTCGGGGACTTTCCAATTGACCTGCTATGCTCTGAGTGTGAAGAATAGAGAAATAAATACTTCTGGGCGCGTATAAATTACAAGAGTTTAGATCTAATATGCCTAGTATTATGTTCATAAATTAATTAAAGAAAATTTTCAAAATACCAGAATTCTTGTCCCGTAAAAAATTTGCATTAAAATTTTTAATATCATAATTTTCTGTAAAATCATTTTGACCGATTTCCATTTTAAATTTTTTTCTTTTTGATGTCTGTTGCAATCGTTTCTTCATGCCTCACAAATCTTAATTTTTCTCACATTTTCCATGTCGTTAGAATAGTGAAGTGAAAATGGGTGCATAAATTTATCGACTTCACACAACTAAACATAAATCTTCGTACAAAAAAAAAAAAAAACATGTAATAATGCCATGCAATGAATTTTCCTTTGTGGCTTGCGCAAGTTGTTGTAAAACAACATATATGATGCTTTTCAATCCATGCACATGATAATGGCAAATAAAAGTAGGTGTAAATACGAAGAAAAGAATTTTTTTTGTGTTTCAAGTCATTGCAGGATTTTTAAAATCTCAGCACATTTTTTCACACACACACATAATGACTTTAAATCACATATGCCACGCCAGTCAGTGTGTGCGTGTGTTTTGTGAAAGTAGATGTATGTATGTATGCATGTATGTATGTGTGTGTGTGTGTGTGTATGTGTGTGAAAATTGTCAATATGTTGATTCATCTCTTATTTGCACTTGTAAATTGAGTTTTATGCTTGCTCAACTTAGCACTCTGCCGGGAGTTTGTAGTTGAAGAAGAAGAAGAAGAGTAAGAGCTCATTGTCATTTACTAGTACACAAGAAAAACTCTACAAGCATTGATACATACCACAAATGATATTGGTCAAATCAAATGAAAGATGATATGAAAGCAGGCAGTAAAGGATAATAGTAATTTCGAAGATTATTTTTAAAATTTTATAGACCAAAAATGCCTACATAATTATTGAAAAAATTAAAAATTAAAATTTTGAATAAAATTTATGGTTGAAAAAAATATTAAAAATTAAAACAATCTTACTCAATCCAAAAAAAAATCTAATAAAATATTGCATTTCGCCACAAAAAACTTATAAAGGGTGATCAATTTCGAGGTTCCCCACTTTTTTTAAAGAAAATAAGAAAACACAGAAAATTCTAATTTAATGTGCAGTCTTTATTATCATTCAAAAGAACACTTTTTGGCATTTATTTTTTCAAGATTATTTCTTTCAAATGTTGGCCGTGGCTACGTCTCAGATGGTGCATACGTAGAGTCCAATTTTCGATGACTCGTTCAAGCATTTCGACTGGTAGCTGGCGAGTGACACGCGTGATGTTTTGCTCCAAGGCCTAAAGACCCAATCGAAGTGGAATTGTCCGCATAGACTTTAGACTTAACACAACCCTACAGGAAAAAGTCTAATGGTGTGATATCACACGATCTTGGTGGCCAATCGATCGGCCCAAAACGTGAAATTAACTGCTCACCGAAGTATTTTCTCAATAAATCCATTGATTGATGCGATGTTTGGGAAGTTACGCCATCTTGTTGAAACTAAATGTCCCGGAGATCACGAGCTTCAATTTCAGGCATCAAATAGTCGGTTATCATGGCGCTATAATGGTCGCCATTGACGGTTACGTTCTCACCGGCATCATTTTTGAAGAAATATGGACCAATGATTCCACCGACTCACAAGCCACACCAAACCGTTGTTTTTTTCTGGATGAAATGGCAGCTGTTGAATCTCTTCAGGTTGCTCTTCGTCCCAAATGTGGCAATTTTGCTTGCTTACTTACTCATTGAGCCAGAAATGAGCCTCATCGCGATGCCACTTGGGAAGGTCGAGCGGCTCCAGTTCTTGCACAAGTTGTATTTTGTACGCTTTCAATTTAAGTTTTCGACGTAAAATGCGCGAAGTCGTTCCATACGTCAGTCCGAGTTGCTGCAAACGTCGCTGAATCAACTCTCCACGGTCTTCGTGTACACTCTCATATTTATATTCTCTTCACTGCGTGGTCTATTCGGTCGAATATTATACAATAATGAGTGCTGGGTCTCAAGATCGGTGATGGTGTTGCGAATAGTACGCTCAGTAGGCCGATTATGTTGACCATAAGTTGAGCGAAGTTCACGAAATACGTTCGTTACAGAACATGAATTTTCGTAATAAATTTGAATGATTTGTAAACGCTGTTCAGGCGTAAGTCTTTCCACGGTGAAATGTCAGTCAATACTGAACAAAAATAGCATGAGAGCTGGACACCACTCACTCATGATCTGCTTCTGATCTTGGATCACACTTTATGAAAACAAAATTTTTTTATTATACTTTTTTAAGTTATTTTATTTTATTTCAATTTATTTGGCAAGAGTTTAATATTTTGCTCTTCTTTCTTTCTTCATATTTTTCTGTACAAATAATATAAAATATATTCCATGCAATTATTTCTATCGCATGCAATTTAATAAATTCCAATAGAATAAATTCCATTTCTTTTGTCAGCAAATTGTCTGCATAAATTTCAGACTTTGAGTATAAAACATTTTTATTTATTATTTCTTAAGGAAAAATACAATGTAAAGAATTTCAATAGAATAGGCAAATATTCATGTTAGTGAATGAAACAACAACACAAAGAAGCAGCTTGGCTGAGCGTAGTGAAGAGTTAATGCAAAAGAATTGATATATTAACAGTAGAAAAGTAGAAGCAATTTGTGGAATTTGATAAGTTATAGCAAATTCCAACAACAATAACAAATTTCAAAGATAAGATAATGTGTAATGATATTTTATGCTGCCAACAAAATCTCTTTTGACCGTTGAGAGGAAGAACGTCAATTGCGTAGCGCAAGTTGGTTTGAGTCAAATATACCCAGTAAACTTGCAAAGTTATATACTTTTTTTTTAACTATATCAAGTTCAGACTTTTATTAAGTTGTTCTAAAATATTTTAACTCCTTTGGAAATCTGTTGAAAATTTTATTCATTATTTTGTATTGAAGTTTAGGCTTGTTATCATTTTCATTCAATAAGTTTTTATATGAAATAGTTTAGTTTAAAAATTTGAAATAAGGTGGCAACCTTTTAACAAAAGAAAATAATAAATTTATACCTTTTTAAATTTTTTTTCCAGAACTTTAAACTTTTAATTTTCACATTCCTTTCATTTTTTGTTCTCTAAATTACTAAATTCACGAACGGGGCAGATTTTTTAATGGAACAATTTGATATTGAATAGTTTTTCCAAAAAAAAAAAAAATATATATATATATATATATATATATATATATATATATATATATGACTACTTTAATTAAAAACAATTGGAATTTTTTTTAATATTTTTAAAAATACCGCTTCTTAATACATCTTATAACTAAAAAAATTGAATTATTGCTCGTTTGTTTCGATAGAACACGAAAATGACTTTACAAACTTGATCTTGCAATATTTGTGTATGTTCATGGAAAGCTAAAAAGTGGTTATTTCTAACCGGAAAGTGAAACCAGGATTCAGCAAATTAAAAATCGTATTAATGGCTTGGGTTTCTTGAAATTTGGTACAAATGTAACCCAGATTTGCTTTGAGTGCAACGAAACTGTAGCATCCATAGTGGTTTCAGGAAATGCTGCACTTAACGTTATTGTTCATAAATGGTTCTGTAATGAAATCTCGATACACAAAATCATGCTATACAAAATCCTGAAACACATAGATCAAATACCAAATACAACCAAATCCCGACAAAATGTAATCCAGATCCGACAAAATACAGATAAAAAATTACCCACAAAAAAAAAATTTTCAGAAAAAGTATAAAAATATATTTTTGAATTGTTTTAATACTTTGTCTGGATTTTATATTTCGATTGTTAAAGTGTCATATCACAGTGTATTTAAAACTGCTCTCTACACTACCTTTAAAACTGTTTTGTTTTATTAAATCTAAACGCCTATCAAAGTGTAGTGCTTTGATTTGCCGTGAACTTGGATGACTTCGGGATAAGTTCAAGCATTATGAAAACATATTGCAAACATTTAAATGCTTGAGTGATTCTCAAAGTGACCCCGAAGTAGCTAATAAGCGAAAGCGGTTGAACAGCCCTTTTGAGGTTGAAATGGCATTTATTCCTCCCACAAAGAAAACTTCGCTTCCGGCTAAGAATAAAACTCTTCCAAAAATTAATTTAATACACTTGTCGACGCCTTGCCCGCTGGTTGAGAAACCCTCAATATCGTAAGTGCAAAGGCCTGCGGAAGTTTCATTGGATCCCCAACCTCAAACCATTATAAATAATAGTCTGCAAATTCCAGAGCCTGGTTTCAGGAGGTTGGCTGTTGTTCCACCCAAAAAATCTATTTTTTCCGTTTAGAATTGCAGATGATACAACTGTTGATGAGTTAAGGTATTACATCACGTCAAAATTAACTACTAATGATTTCAATATTCGAAAATTGAATTTTAGTTAAGAAGAAACAATATCGTCATTGAAAATTGATGTTTCCGTTGAAACATTTGAGATTATTTTAAATGGACTGATTTGCAGTTCACTTCTCTAAGATGAAGTAAATTTTTAATGTCCCCATCCTATTATCACGACAATTTAGACCAATATTCTTAGAATCTGGAACCGTTTCGCCGTTTATGTTAAGATTTCAATTGTTATTCCAGCACATTCGATGTGTAAGACTCACTTTTCGCAACAAAAAATACTATACTAACTTCTCTTAACTAGTAACTCACTAAATTTCTATGATAGTATAAATAATATTATATTTCCGCTAATGAATTTGTTTTCTGTAGCTGAGCAGTTTTAAATCTCAACGGTTAACAAACTCTTGCTTTCGTCATTGGGAAAATTCCGTACGTTATGCAGTAGACACCTATCGTGTCGGTTGGGCGGGAGGAGGAGGGTAACCTTAATTAAGACTGACAATTAATTAATTAATTTAATTAAAATCCATAAAAGACGTTCCGTTCGAAGGTGGCTTAGAATAAACTATAGGTTCATTTGTTTGAAAAACATCAAGGTTCATACCACAAGCCACAGCAGGAGGTCGACCAATAGTCGCATCAGCCATACATTATTATATATATATATTGAAAACATACATATATACATATATACATAATACATATATATATATATATATATATATATATATATATATATATATATATATATATATATATATATATATATATATATATATATGTACGCACATATATATTTCCCAAAATTAATTTGTTAGAGTGTTTCGGAATTTTTTGTTGTTGGGATCTTGTCTGGTCCGGATTTCGTTATGTTTGTTTTATGTAGTGAGGGATTGTGTCTTGCTTGGATTTTTTAAATTGTCTGGATGTATCGTCTGGATTTTAAAAGTCAGATGCATGTAGTGCTCCCATCTTCGCAAACGCAAAGGTTAGACCAAAATAGTGGTATTGGACTTATTTCGAGGTATTCATATTCAAATTCTCCTTGAAGACTTCCAGAAGCCAAAAAAAAAAATAATCTCAGATTATATCTGCATCTCTATGAGCAGGTAGATAAAAACTCAGGTGCTATAATATTTAAAGACCAAATTATAATAATAATATAAATATGTAATAGGCAATTTTGTTTATTCTTCACCTATCACCTCCTTTATAAACAAGTTATAGAATCTTAATTGAACAAAATGCAGAAGGCCAGAACAATGTACGCTTCTAGCTTAAATATAAAAATCTAGTATGCTTGTATTAGTCCTTGAACTCCATCTAAACAATTGGGCCGATTGTGGAGGTGATATATCAGCGGGAGATGTCCCGTTACTGCACCAAGAATACTAAGTTTCACGTAATGCAAGTAACAGTTTGATCTATCTTCAGACAACGATACCACCAATACACACATTTAGACGCCTAACGTTGGAAGTATTCCAGGACTGTTAAGAGTTCTTCCATGATATACTGCTATAAACAAAATTTAATATTGTTGAAAGTTTTGAGTTAGCTTATAGTGACACCCAGCGACTCCAGCATGAGGCAGCTCGTCCTCTTTTTTATTGTCTCCGTGTGATTTGGGAGCACATTGATATTCACTGTGCTTTTCGGTGAAAATTTGCTGATTGCCATCTTGCATGTTCTCAAACATTTAGACTTTGTTTTGACGCTTTTAATTACCTTAATTGCTGCTTGGTTGTGAACAAGAAATCTTAAAGACTTCTCTAAAGCGGTTGCTCATTTGGTATCTGCATTAACTCCGAGAATCTCTGCTGGGTACGCAGAGTTGTAGTCGTTGAGCTTCCTTTATTGGGGTGATCTCAGTAGCAACCTGCTCTTGCACCGTATATATTGCATTATAGCCTCAAAGATTCTTACCAACTCGGTAAGAAGTAGGTGACTTTCAGCTTTCAGAAAAGTTTTCCACTTTCTGGTCGCTCTGTACATTTAGTTCTGCACATTTAGCTCGAGTTATGTTATACTTTTCGGTGCTCTTTCGTGTTCTTCATAATTGGTTAAATTTTTGAGTGGCTGGCTGTTAGTGTTGCTTTGGATATCACTAATAAGTAAAACGGCTTCATATATAAGATGACTACCAGAGCTTTTCCGAAGCTAGTTTCCATCACGCCTGCTGTACCAAGCAAACATATATGTTGCATTTTTTTCAGATCCTAAATGAGGCAAATCTTCTTCAATATCGTCCACCATTAAATTTGTCTTAAAGGCTTTAATGCAGGCATTTCAAATTCTGGAGCGCTTCAAGTAGGATTTCAAGTGCGCCCTCTCTAAAGAGTGAAAGACAAAGGGGATATTTATCGGAAGAGAGGATGGCAAGACCATTCGCGTAACAAACTAATTACTAGTTCTCCGCTGAAAACAGCTGGATGAGTTGGTCTATCAAGGCCACCCAAACTGCAAATGGCGCATTAGAAGAGATCAATGCTTTGAGGTTTGTATTACTGACAGCCCCAAGGGCAATGAGTAAATGTCAATGGGGGCAACAAAAATTATATGCTCAAATCTTAGACACTATGAATTTCAAATAACTATTTTTAAATCTATTATAAATGTAGAAAATCTCTAATAATAAATTACAAAATAAAACATATATAATTTCGAAAAATTCTAAATAATTTTTTTATTTTACTGCAAATCTCTTCGAAAATTATAAAATGTTTAGATCCCGAATTATTTTTTTTTAATATGATCTACTTAGTACGAACATAAATACTGTTACACACATTTTATGCTATAAAATAAAAAATAATGACTGTTTTTGGACCAATTTTTTTTACATATTTATTGATATATATTGTATACAAAAAAGCAGTATTCATTCGAAGTGCCCGCCTTTGACCTTCACGCACGCCTTAAGTCGGACTGGCCAATCATTAATAGCCGCACACACCTCCTCCATGGGGAAATTGGCCACAGCACGAATCAAAGCTATCTTAAGAGAATCAATGTTAGGGTATCTTTTATGGCAAACCATGTCCTCTAAAACTGTTCACAAGTTGTAATCCAGCGGGTTCAAATCAGGACTGCCAGAGGGCCACTCTTCAGAGGAAATGAATGCTGGTAAATTGTTTTGGAGCCAGATTTGGGTCGTTTTAGCTTTATGGGCCTAGGCAGAGTCTTGCTGAAAAGTCCATGATTGGTTTTGGAACATGGAATGGTTAAGTGGTCTTACAACAGCTTCCAAAACGGTTTCTTGGTAAACTTTGGCCGATGTTTTGACCCTTTGTTCGCAAAAATGCAAGTCAGTTACCCCATCATAAGAGACACCCCACCAAACTATGACTGAAGCTGGGTGATGACTTTTTCGACCCGTGGAATCAGTTCAGATGCTTCCTTATATGACCCTGCATACACCCTATCATTTTGTTTATTAAATTTTTCCTGCACGCTAAAATTTTTTTCATCGATAAACAAGATTTTTCTGTGCAACTTATCAGCGTGCTTCACCAAAAGACATTTGCATTTTACTTCCCTATTTTTTTTCAAAGCTGCAGTCAACAAATGTCCGGTACGGCCCCAAGTCCCAAGTCTTTTTTAATAATTCGACTCATGGACTTTTGGGAAACATTCATCTCCTGGACCATGATTTTCTGTTTTCGGAGCGGATTTCGCAGAATTCTTGATTTGACAGCTTTGATAACTTGCGGCGTTCGAACTGTGCGTGGACGGCCCGACCGGTGGCGGTCTTTAACATCCCCAGTCTCCTCAAAAAGTTTTATGCACCGGTAGACGAACATGCGACTAATGCCGAACGGGCGGAGTGTTTTGAAAATCTCACCTTTTTTCATTTCACACTTAAAAAGCGCTATAACAGCGATACAGTTCTCATTATCTGACCACTCCATGTTGAAAACTCACACAATTTAGAATTCCCGATACAGATTAACGCTTTACAGGTTATATTATATAAATCATATGGGAATTATGTGGTATGCTCAATTCTTCTATTGTAATGCGTGTGTTACAACATTACATTATTTGTGTCCCTACCAGGTACATATCTGAGTTTTGACTATTACACTTAGATAATAAAAATATTTTTTTTTAAATTATATTAAAAAAATACTATTTTAAGTTATCTTTAATGATATAAAGTATATAGAAAATAATTTTTAATTTTTTTAAATTAATGTACATTATATTTTCTATTTATATACATATTTATATATTCAAAATAAATATATAATTTTTTATTTATATAGTTTTTTTGCAGTTTTATTTGAAAAATTCGCAACTGAACAGAAACAAATTTCTTAAAAAATTGCATAAAAACAAAATTTTTAACTGGTTTACCCCATTTGGCAACTGTGACAAATTGTCGAGTTTCCTTTTGTTCACAAACACCAATTGGGAAAGCATAAACAGAAATGGAAATGCTTATTCAAATCATTGTCATTATTATTGCAGAAGAACAAGAACAATAGAACGAAAATTATCATGCACGGCGGTACCATTTGCTTGACTCGTTGAAAGAAGCAACAAAGCGAAAGCTGTACAACGTGCGCTGAAAGGGGTAAGAGTGGCACTCAGACTGAGTGGCGTGTTGTCATCGATGGTGAATGGTGTTGTTGTCAATGATAAACGTTTGATGTTGATGGCCATAAAAATGATGCTAATGGTTATGAAAATGTTCAGTCATTTTACAAGTGTTTTTCACCAAATTAAAGAGAGAGAGAGAGGGAAAGAGAGAGATAGAGAGAGAGAGAGAGAGAGAGAGAGAGAGAGAGAGAGAGAGAGAGAGAGAGAGAGAAAGTGCAAAAAAACAGAAAATTTCCCACAGTTGCGTACACTATTTCTTGGCACTTCTCAGTTCATTGACAGACAGTGATTGATAAAACCTGAGCTACGTGGAATTCACATTGTACACACACAGATACGTATAAGCACACACCTACATATGCATCTAGCCGTACTATATATATGTATTTTCGTTTAGTCGTGTGCTCAGCTGATGATTGCTGACAAGAAAACGCAGAAGAGAATAGACAGTTAGTAAAGTTCTGGCAAAGTTCTAGATTGCACCTGTCAAATAGAGTTGTGTGCGTGTCCGTAAGGTGAACGCTTGTTTTTTCCTCTTCCCATCAATTTAATCACTTAGCTTTTGGACACGCTTTAATGCGATTAAATCCACTGTCAGGTATTTATTGGAGCTGTGCTAGGGAAAGATGCTGGTTGATAATTAGAATAAGTAAGAAATTAAATTAAAATAACATAAAACAAATTAAAGTAAAAAAAAAATATAAAAATAAAATATATACCAAAAAAAATTAAATTGGAAAATAAAATAAAATTAAAATTAAATAAAATAGAATAAAATAAAATAAATAAAATGAAATCAAAAAATTAAAAAATAAAATAAAATGTAATAAAATATAATAATATAAAGTAGATTAAAATAAAATAAAATAAAATAAAATAAAATAATATAAAATAAAATAAAATAAATTAAATAAAATAAAATAAAATAAAAATAAAATAAAATAGAATAAAGAAAAAAAATCAAATTAAAATAAAATTAAAAAAATTAAAAATAAGAAAAGTACAAATTAAAAAAAAAATTATAAAAAATAAAATATAATTAAATAAAAAGAAAAAAAATAAAAGTAAAAAACAAAACAAAATAAAAATAAAATAAAATTGAAAAAAAAAAAAGAAAAAAGAAAAAAAGTAAAACTAAATTAAAAAAAATAACATGAAATAAAATATAATATAAAAATAGAAAAATATAAAGAAATGAAAAATAAAATAAAATAAATTAAAAAAAAAAAAAAAAAAAAAAAAATAAAAAAAAAAAAAATAAAATAAAATAAAATAAAATAAAATAAAATTAAAGTAAATAAAACAAAAAAGCATAAAAAAATACAATAAAAAAATGAAAAAAAATACAAATTAATAAAAAAAAAATATAAAAAAATAATATAAATTAAATTAATATTAAATTAAATTAACTAATATAAAATTAAATAAAATAGAATAAAATAAAATAAATAAAATGAAATAAAAAAAAAAAAAATAAAATAAATAAAAAAAGAACTAAATTTAAAAAAATTTTATAAAAAAAAACGTAAAAAAAATAAAAAGAAAAAAAAAATAAAAATAAAATAAAATTGAAAAAAAAAATTAAAAATAAATAAATAAAATATAATATAAAAATAAAAAAAATATAAAGAAATGAAAAATAAAATATAAATATAAAAATAGAAATAAAAATAAAAAAAAAAAATAAAATAGAATAAATTAAAATTAAATAAAATATAAAAAAATAATAAAATAAAATAAAAAAATACAAATTAATATAAAATAAAAAATTAAAAAAAACAAATCAAATAAAATAGATTTAAAAAAATTAAAAATAAGGTAAATAAAAAGAACTAATATAAAAAAAAATAAGATATAATAAATTAAATATAATTTATTAAAAAGATAAAAATAAAAAAATTAATGAAAATTAAAAAAAAAATATAATTGAAAAAAAAATGAAAAAATTAAAAAAAATAAAATTAAATAAAAAATAACATGAAATAAAATAAAATATAAAATTAGAAAAATATAAAGATATGAAAAATAAAATAAAATAAATTAATATAATAAAAAAATAAAATAAAATAAAATAAAATTAAAGTAAAAAAAAACGGAAACCAAATACAATAAAAAAATAGAAAAAAAATACAAATTACTGTAAAATAAAATAAAATAAAATAAAATAAAATTTAATAAAATATAATAGAAATAAGTTAATAAATAAAATAAATAAAAAAGAACTAAATAAAAAATAAAATAAAATAAATAAAAATAAAATAAAAAAAAATTAAGTAAAAACAAAAAAAAATAAAACAAAATTGAATAAATTAAAATAAAATAAAATAAAATGAAAAAGATTGACTAAATTAAAATAACATTAAAAACAACAAAATTTTTTTTGTGAGAGCTTAAAGTTTTCTTAAGAGTTTGACGTTCCGTACGCCCTTACCGTGCAACTTTCCCCTTGAAGTAATTTTATTATATGTCATGTGAAAAAAATCTCCTCCTATGTAATTATTTGCTTCAAGTTTACAGCACTTTTCGAACTCTTTGATAGATACGCTCCATTTTAATTTACGCATGTTTATATTAGGGCAAAAATATATATGTTTTAAGCCAGATTGAGTTAATCAAACTTTTTTTTTTGGATGTATTAAACGAATTTTTACTCACCATCAAAGCTTACTTACACAGAGTTCAGTTAAAAGTTTAGTTTATTTGAAAAGAAAAAAGAAAAAAAGTGGAGCCCTCCAGTGTGCTGAATTAAGTTGAGAAATATTTGTTATTGGTATATACATGCGTATGTGTGTGTGTGCACAAAATTTTATATAGAGGAAATTAACGCTAGTGGCACTTGAAAACTAACTTTTAAACTTTTCTTAGACACACACACCTAAGCATGTGTACAACTTACATATATAGGGGTATACAACTTCAACTTTAAATTGCGTTGAATACTTAATTGTGCCCATTTGCCGAAGGGTTAACTTTTAACGATTGTCATAAAAAACTATACAAAACAAACCAAACGACGGCTGCGTTGCTGCCACTTTAATTGCGGACAAAGAAAAAGCTTTTTAAATCCCCAAATTGCATATACTTATACATATATATGCATACAGCATGTGCAGTGATGTATGTAGATATGTATTCATGCGGTTGTTTGAAGTCCAAATGTCATTGTGTTTTTTAGCTGTGCGCCGCAAAGTAGACAACAGTTTGCATGTCTCGCTTTTTTGCTTCCATTGCATACACACAGGCGTGTGGGCAATGCCTTTCAGCGTCTCAGCGCACAAGTCATTTCAGACTTTAATGGCTTAATTGTTGGATTTTGAATACATGAAAATTTCACAAGCAGACAAAGCAATTTAAATACACAAATAAACACACACACACACGCATATAAATACTTTGCGCAAATGTTGCAAAGAAATGTGCAAATTTGTGGCTAAAAAACATGTAATTGCTTGTAACACATTTGCGGTTTATTTTAATCACATATAATTGGGTTTTGAAAATGGTGCCGAATGCATTAGGGTATGTGTGGTTGAACATACTTACATATTTACATGTATACATATTCATATCTAATGTATGTGTGTATATTTGCAATTATTCCATTAAGGCGCTTATCCACACATGCATACACACTAATACAGTTATATAAGTGTAACTGCACTTGAATTGACGTGTAATTGACACTGACTGTGGGATTGACATTTACGAACGGCCTGATGAGTTGCCGAGTTGAGCTCAGTGGTTGAGTGTTAATTGAGACAATTATTCAAACGAGCTTATTGCATTAGGTTCAAGTTGTTTGTATTATTGCTGCGCCCCTACGGTATATTGGCAATGAAAATTGATGTGGATGGGAAAAGGCACTTAAAATTTATACTACTGAATAGTGTAGTACATAAACAATCACACATGCAGGGACTTTTGATACTAAATATATTTCATTAATCTATATATATATATATGGCTTAAAATAATAAGAAAATAACGGTTCCACCATAGTTAAAAGAAAAAAACACAAAATTCAAATTTAATGGAGAATGTTTATTATCGTTCGAAAGAACAATCTTTGGTATTTATTTTTTTTAAATATTATCTCTTTCAAATGTTAACCGCGTTCATCCGCTGAGTTCAATTTGCGATGACTCGTTCAAGCATTTCGACTCGTAACTGGCGAATGACACGCGTGATGTTTTGCTCGAAGGCATGAATCGAAGCGGGATTGTCCGCACAGACTTTAGACTTTACATATCCCCACAGGAAAAAGTCTAATGGTGTGAGATCACACGATCTTGGTGACCAATCGACCGGCCCAAAACTTGGAATCATCTGCTCACCGATGTGTTCTCTCAATAAATCCATTGATTGATGCGATGTGTGGGAAGTGGCGTTATCTTGTTGAAACCAAATGTCGAGGAGATCACGAGCTTCAATTTCAGGCATCAAATAGTCGGTTATCATGGTGCGATAATGGTCGTTATTGACGGTTACGTTCTCACCGGCCTCATTTTTGAAGAAATATGAACCGATGATTCCACTATCCCACAAACCACACCAAACTGTTTTTTTTTCTGGATGAAATGACAGCTCTTGAATCTCTTCTGGTTGCTCTTCGTCCCAAATGCGGCAATATTGCTTGTTTACATACCCATGGAGTCAGAAATGGGCCTCATCGTTGATCAAAATTTGGCTCGAAAACGTCGGATCTTGGGACACTTCAAGAGCCCATAGATCGAAACGATGTCGCTTGGGAAGGTCGAGTGGCTTCAGTTCTTGCACATGCTGTATTTAAAATCTCGAGATAAAATGCGCCAAGTCGTTCCCTGCGTCAGTCCGAGTTGCTGCGAACGTCGGCGAATCGAGTCACGACGGTCTTCGTGTACACTCTCATATTTATACTCTCTTCACTGTGCGCTGGACGTGGTCTATTCGGTCGAATATTATCTAATAATGAATGCTGGGCCTCAAGATGGGTGATGGTGTTGCGAATAGTACGCTCAGTAGGCCGATTATGTTACCATAAGTTGAGCAAAGCGCGCGAAACATACCCTTTACAGAGCTACAGAACGTGAATTTTCGTCATGAAGTTGAATTATTTGTAAACGTTGCTCAGTCATAAGTCATTCCATGATAAAATGCCAAACAACACTGAACAAAAATAGCATGACAGCTTGACCCTACTTGCATCAACCAATCACACAATTGCTTCTTTACGGTCAGCTCATGTACAGACTTCCTGTTTCTAGAGTTTTAGTTGGCGGTTTTCTCACCGCGAAGTTTTCCGCTTGGAAGATATTGTAGTAATCCGGATGCTTGGAGGGTTGTCTGAGATGTAGCTCAGCACAATAGCTGACAGCGACCTCTGGTTTTACCACTTTTGATCCGTCCGTGTAGATTTTGTAAGTTACGTTGTCAAGCGGAGTCGATTGTATGTGTGTTTCAAGATAATCCGAATCCAACAAAAGTTGTTCGTTTTTTTTTTTGTTTTTTTTTGTAAAAACTAAACAGTAGACAACCGTACCATTAGAATAATGTAGAACAGTAAATTCTGTGGGGTACACAACCGCATTTTGCCAGTTGTCTTTCAAGATATCGACTGAAGCAACTGCATTTTTGAGCACTAAAAACATCGATCTGCTGAGTCATCTACTGTATAGTCCTGACTTGGCACCAAATGACTTCGTTTTATTTCCAAGCGTAAAAAATAAACTGACCAAAGGAGCAAATTTTTCGACACCTTAACAGGCTGCCGATGCGTTCGGAATGAATTTTTTTTGGAGATACCACAATCAGAGTGGCTAAAATGCTTCGGCAATGGGTTCAAACGACTACAAAAGTGTAAAGACCTTAATGGAGAACATCTTCAAATCAAGCCTGTACAGTTATTTGTGCAATTTTAATTTGCCATAATTATTAATGTTTTTCTACTCTCTTATTTAAGGCGCATGAAGGTACTTAATCGTTTCCGTATTGCAATATAAACGAAGCAAAAATATGTTTGAAAAACCTCAACGGCAATTTGTTGCTACCAATGAAAGCTGAAAATAAATAGCTGTAGTTTGCCCTACATTTATTCTCTCTCTCTCTCTCTCTCTCGCATAGAATATCACGCAATCATTTTTGGGCTGCCGATAGTTGAGATTTATGGAAATTTTCATTACCACTACAAGCAAACATGCCAGCATAGAGTCCTATATATTTATATTCGCCCTTTGACCACTGTGAAAATGTGAAAAAGTGTTCAGTTCATGCCACTTGAAAAGAGCAATACAATTTGTATTTCGCAGCAGCAGCAGCAGCAGCAGCAGAGCAGCAGCAGCAGTGGCAGTGCCAGCAGGGCTGCAGCTCTCTAATGTAGAATGATATGAGTTTTTGCTGTTTTTTTTGTTGTTGTTTGCTGTTAGCCATCATCAGTCAAAGTATTTGCGTTAAATAAACGAGCTATTTGTTCGTGTGTTTGTGTTTGCTTGTATATTTGTCAGTTGGTTGTTTGTTGTTTACTCGCTCGCTTTGGGCACGCATGATTAATACTTTATTCGTCTAGAGTGCATATCGAGTATGTAAAAACATACATACTCGTACATATAAACAAAAAATCCCTCTAAACAGGCACGTGCGTGGTCGAAGAACATTGAAACAGCATACACACACACGCACATACACACACACACACACACATATGTATATCTACCATATGTTCCAAAACCTGTGCGCGCGAAATGCGTGACCACTTAACGGTTTCATATTGATTATGATGTGACATTGATAATGCCAACCAACCCAAAAACAAAAAAAAACAAAAAACGCGCGCACGCACACATGCAATTACAGTTTGCGGTTGAATGCGTCGCAGCGCCATCATAAACAACAACAATGTGGTATTTACTAGGCATGCATGAATTGCTTGTTGTAGCAAACAATTTTTTTTGCCTATTCGAATTTTATGCGGACACTGAAATGTCCTTTGGACCCTCAATATGAGCATCATGATTGGACAATTTGTTCTTCTAATGCTGACATTTAGCCTATTGTCTCCACTTGAACTCAAATCTTCCAAATACATGATGATTTTCTCATATTTTTTTGTGGAATTTGAAGGAGGGGTGAGAAAATACTTAAAAGGCAATCAGTTGCTCTATAACCTTTTATTCTATGTTTTTCATTTGAAATTACACAATTTTTATAAATTCAGCTGCCCAAGAGAATTTCTAAAAAAATTTATTGTAGCACCGCTATAAATTCGATGCTGAGTTTTTCAGCTTAATTTTTCTTTAAATAGAACAATTTAATCGCACTCAGTGCTAACTAGAAACTAATTAAAAAATAAAATGTTCAAGAATATTTTTAATTACTCACGATGGCAGTAGTTTTAGTCTTCAGCTGAGGTATTTTATTTTAAATATTATTGCTTACCTGTAAAGAAAAAAACAGAGTTGTGTATTAATATACTAACCATAAAAATATCTACAAATAACTACAAATAATTTTGAAACTATAAAATTTTGAAATATTGGGTTTTCCAATAAGAGTGATATGACTTCTTTTAAAAAGAAAACGCACTAATTGTTAAGGAAATTCAAATGTTTTTATTTAATGTGAAGTACAATCGATACAATTAGGTTCTGAATATAACACCATTCAAATGGCTTCCACGACATCTTTTACAGAAACCAATTCGATGAACCCAATTTTTGAGCACTTTTTCCACTAAAGCAAGTCGTATGTCATGAGTAGCACGTTAAATATTGACTTTTAAAGCTTAAAGTTAATCTGATTTATTCCTAAAAACTAATGACTTCAAATAACCCCACAAGAAGTAGTCTAATGGTGTTAAATCACAACTTTTTGGAGGCCATTCCACGTCACAATGTCTTGAAATAATCGAATTTCCAAACCTTTCTCGCAATAATTCGGTTGTTGTACGCGCTGTGTGACGCGTAGCCCCGTCTTGTTGGAACCAGATGTTGTTAAGATCAACTTCTTCCAATTGTGGCCATAAAAAATTGGTTATCATCGATCTATACTGCTCTCCATTGACAGTACTACTATGAAGCTACTAGCTTCATTTCGAAAGAAGTACGGGCCGATGATTCCACCAGACCAAAAACCTCTACAAACTGTCAATTTAGGTGAATGTGATGGTTGTTCATGAATAATTTGTGGATTTTCTTCGCACCAGAATCGAGAGTTTTGTTTACTTACCGCACAACTCAGATGAAAGTGAGCAACATCGGAGAAGATGATTTTCTTAAAAAAATCTAAAATGCAGAATGATTATTTTGATAATAGTATTGAATAATTTGTAGACGTTGTTCTTGCGTATATCTTGTCATGATGAAACATTACTGAATACAATGAAAAAAAAAAGACAGATCATGATATATTAAAAATAGCCAACACACGACATTTAGAAATAATATCACTCTTATTCGAAAACCCTATATATTTTCGTCTGTGAATAAGACTTTGCATGTAAGAGTGCTTTAAAGTAAAAAAAATTGTTTAACTTGGTAGATCGTCTGATACTGCACTTCATTAAGCTACTCTAAATATATAAAAAGCTCTAGAGTATAAGGAATATGCTCTGGATATCTCCCGAGACCGTAGCATTCAACAATGTTTGGAAGCAGTCTGGGTAGAGTTTTCCATCTTCGTTAATGAGTTAAGATAAGCGCTGAATGTAATGAAAAGAGACTGTACAGATCAGCAGGTGCATTGTCATCGCTTCTGTGGACCCCTGTAGCAAACGTGCTTCCAAAAAAGTTTAAAAGAAAAGCATCTTAGCGAATAAATTTCCTACGCAGTTGGCACTCTATGTCCAAATTAGAGGGGTATAATTAATAGACGAGGATAGTTTGATAAGTCAGTGATTTTTTGAATAAAATATATTTTTTTTTCGGTAAATAAGCGTTCTATTTCTTAATATAGTCTCTTTTAAGCTCTAAATATATGATGATCTCTTCATTCGACTCGAATCACTTATCGCCCAACTATTTCTTCAGGTTGTGAAACAAGATATATATATATATATATATCTGGAGAATATGCTGGATGGGGCAGTTGTTCGTAGCCCAATTTATTAATTTTTTCCATGTTGGCACCAGTGCATTGTCCGGATGGAATGAAAAGCACTTTTCGCCAAATGTGTTCGTTTTTGCTTCAAATCAATATAGAAACTCTCCAAAAGCTTTGAATAATATTCGCTAGTAATCGGTTTAGCCTTTTCAAGGTAATCGATTATGACGTCGTATCCTTGTTGGCGGACATATCCACTTTGATTTTCTTTGGTGCACGTTCACCTGAAGAAACCCACTGTCTTGTGTGTTATTTGGTCTCTGGTGTGGTGTGGTGGATCCATGATTCGCTCAGTTGAGCTGGCTACCTCACGCGCTGTTATTCTCCGATCGTCCAATATTATTTCATAGATTTGATCGATGATTTCGGCGGTGACGACCTCTTTTGGGAGACTTGAACGTTCGGCGTCACTTGTGTTGGTATAACCTCAATTCAACTTAGTAAACCACTTCCTAGCCATTGAAATGAATGGTCCAGAATCCTTATAGTATTTACCAAGCCTTTCCTCGGGTTTGGTGATGATTTTTTACGAACAAATAATGCTTAATCAGTACACGCAATTCACTTCTTTACATTTTCGTTAAAATTCAAAGCATACGATTTTTCAATGGCTGCCAAATACAAACTGAATGGCGGAGTTTTCTTGAAATACTGTAAAGCAGTGTTTTCATCGATAACACTGACTAAACAGACAGCCCATGTTTTCTAAGCGCCGAAGCGATCTTCGGTTGATCTCTTCCTCCAATTTGCGTTTTGATTTTTCTCAAACAAACGGGGGCTCCTGCAGTTTATTCTAAGCCTCGTCCCAACAGCTTAAGGAATTTTATGGCGAGCTTGGGATTTTATGCTAGAAAAACACTCAGATTTCTTGACATTTTCTGTCGAAAGGTGACGACAATTAGAAAAAATTAATTTTAAAATAGTTTCTTATAATTTGGGATGTTGGTCTTGGATTGAACTGAACCCATGACTCTCAGTCTGGCAGTATGAAGTACTAACCACTTGGCTAATGCTGTCGCCGAGGTAAATGTGTGGAATCCTCCATATATAGAAACTTCATGTGGAACTGACCATTAAGAAACACACTAAGTTCATGGTAGTCTTAGTTAGAAAACTTCTGTGTCAGCTCAACGTATAGGAGAGAGTGTGAAAAGGGGAGTGTGGCAAATCGCCCGGCCTCATGCAGTGGTGTTGCGCAGCGGTAACCAATCCTATCTAACAATTGAATTGCATTGTAGCGAGATCCGCTGTGAGATTGGTGGTGGTAGGTGAATTTTCTGCTAGAATTTTCGGTTATAGCTCAATAAACAAGAGAATTGTGGACAAACATAGACTTTATACTCCCCGGGTGGATGGAGCAGTAAGTTGCGGGTCGTCAGCGGCTAAAAAATTTACAATGGCTAATGAAGAGGGGTGGACGGAATCTTTTATGCTGAGCTATAACCCAGGCAATCAATCAAACTTTCGTATTATTGCATTAATTTTCAGGCTGAGATCCTAACCGCGAGAAAGCCGTCCAGCTAGCTAACACCTTAGAAGCAAGGAGCAAGCAGTGAATAAAGTAGATGCATGAAAGCAACTGTATATCTGTTGGATTTCAGGCCACAAGGATAACGAATTAATTTATGAGATTGTCAAAAGCTGAAGAAAGCATTAGGGTGAGATGCAAAGGAGAGTATACCCACTTTTTACCCACGTGGTGTCCAAGCGAACACAGGAAAGTGGTAGGTCTAATAACAGGGCACGATTTACTGGCATCAGCAGTGACAAATATAGTAAGTGTCGAAATTTTTTTCTTCCCTTTCATATTTTAATTCACTCATATTGATACTCATTTTGTTGTTTAAAAATTTGTTAAACTGCTGGCGACTGTCCAATATTTTCAGTTTCAGTAGCTATATTGTATAAAAAAATTCCTCTAAAAATGAAATTTTAACGAATTTAAATAAATTAAAATTTCTTAAACATATGCCAACACCTTACCCAAAACATTTTTAAAGCATCTGAATTTTTAAAAATTTAAAAATTTAATAAAAATTTGATCAATTCAGTCTTTAAATGAGTTCTGAAATTTTAAAATCTCTTTTTTGGAAGAAATTTTTTTTATTAATATTATTTTCAAATTTAAATTACTTCAATTTTAATTACTATTCAATTATTTAAGCTAAACTGAAGAAAATAATTAAATTTAGCATACTTTTTTTTAAACATAATTACATTTCACCACCAAAATTTTTCTTTCAGAAATTCAAAAACATCCTTGCATATTAGTTACCTAACAAATATTTGCATAATTTTCAAGCGAAAACTAAAATGAACTTGCATTGCACTGCATTTCCCATAGCCGCTGGGTAAGATTAATTGAATTTTCGAATCAACGCTAAAAATCAAATAGAAAGCAGAAAGTAATCGAGGGTATGAACGAGAAGGAAATTGTTTGAAAATGCATTTCGCTACAGTGTACTGGCACAGCATATTTGCGCACAAAAAGAAAAATTTTAAATTTTTGTAAAAAAAAAAATATTAAACGCATTTTCACTGAATTTTCAACAAATATTAAAAATATTTATTAAAATTTTTTAAATATTTATTTTTAATTTATTCAAAGGTTTTTTCTTTTGAATATGCTTCTATTTTCCATCGCCTTAATTATCAATCAAAATTGATTGCACTTTTTGTTTTCCCATTTTCGTTTTGCTTCTCTCAAGAGCCAAGCCCATTGTCGGTTTAGCTGCTCCTGCGCATTTAAGGCTTTAGGTACTTGTAGTTGCTGTCGTTGTTGTTGTTGGCATTGGCGTTGTCTTGCTCTAAATTCAATTTGCAGTTGACTCAAGTGCGGATGCTTCCGGTTTGTTGGAAGTCAATAAAATGCAAAGAATTTCCGGTTACTGCCATCATCTGAGCTGCTGGTGCTGCTGTTGCTACTGCTGTTGTCGGCGTCCTCCGCAGTTGTGCTTAGTTGCAGCTCTAAGCGTTAAAATTTAATGGTTTTTAAAGTAGGTACATGGGGCGGGAGATGCAGCGCTTGTTGATTGAGGATTTTGTGGAATTAAGGTTGAGATTGCATTCGAATTTAATGAGTACATTTTGCGTGTTACAACACTTGTCAGAAATATTATGAAGAGCTGCTTCACATTAAATTTTACTAAAAAAAAATTTAAAGCACATTATATTCTAGTTTACCTAATTTAGCTTAAATTAATATTTATTTCCTATTCTTTTTATTCTTGTTTAGTTAAATTAATTTAATTTAATTTTATTTTAATTTTCTTGTTTTGGCTTTCATATTTTATTTCATTTTATATAATATTAATTTATTTGAGAAATATTTAATTAAATTAATTTAATTTATTTTATAAAAGTTTTTTTTATTGTTTTAATTCAAATTTTGCTTATTTTATTTTAAATATTTACTTATTTTACGGTTTCCGTAATAAACGTAAAAAAATAAGATAATTTTTTTCATGAAATTACTTTTTTTATTATAAAGTTTGATGTGTTTTCATTCAAATAACCGCCTCGTGAAATTTTGCAAACTTCGATCAGTCGTTGGCATAGCTATCTAGCAATAGAGCCATATTCGCTCGTGTTGTGTGTGGCGTACGGTACCATCTTGTTGGAACCACATACTCACGCGTGAGTCGTGTCAAGCTCTCATGTTATTTATGTTCAATATTGTTTTGCATTTCATCATGGAAAGACTTACGAAGCCTAAACAACGTTTACAAATCAGTCAACTTTATTACGAAAATTCATGTTCTGTAAAGAATGTGTTTCGCGCGCTTCGCTCAACTTATGGTCAACATAATCGGCCTACGGAGCGTACTATTCGCAACACCATCACCCATCTTGAGACCCAGCATTCATTATTGGATAATATTCGACCGAACAGACCACATCCAGCACGCAGTGAAGAAAATATTGCGGCTGTAGCTGAGAATGTACACGAAGACCGTGGAGAGTCGATTCTGTGCCGTTCGTAGCAACTTGGACTGACGTATGGAACGGCGGCGCATTTTACGTCGAAAACTTAAATTGAAAGCGTACAAAATACAGCTTGTGCAAGAACTGAAGCCGCTCCATCTTCCCAAGCGACGTCGCATCGATCTATGGGCTCTTGAAAAGTACCAAGAAGATCCAAATTTTTTCAGCGACAAGGCCCATTTGTAGCTCAATGGGCAAAATTGCCGCATTCGTGAAGAAGAGCAATCTGAAGAGATTCAAGAGGTACCAAAGCTTAAAGCCTATTCGGACAATCCCGCTTTGATAAAGGCCTTGGCGCAAAATATCATGCGCGTCATTCGTCAGTTACCAGTCGAAATGCTCGAACGAGTCATCGAAAATTAGACTTAACGGATGGACCATCTGAGACGTAGCTGCCGCCAACATTTCAAAGAGATAATCTTTACAGGGCAGCCGCGATAGCCGAGTGGGTAGCATTGCGTACTGCCATTCGGAAGGCCTGGGTTCGAGCCCAGGTTCGAGCAACATCAAAAATTATAGAAAATTAATTTTTCTAATTGCGGTCGCCCCTCGGCAGGGAATGTCAAGCTCTCCGAGTGTATTTCTGACATGAAATAAAAGCTCCTCATAAAAATCCATCAGCCGTTCGGAGGCGGCTTAGAATAATTTGTAGGTCCCTCCATTTGTTGGTGTAAACGTGATGACGCAACACCACAAATTGGAGGAGGAGCTCGGCCAAAAATCGCTTCAGCGATTATAAAGCGCCTAACATATACTTATATATATATATAATTATCAAAAAATAAAAGCCAAAGAATGTTCTTGCGAATGATAATAAACATTCCTTGTTAAATTTTAAATTTCTGTGTAGTTTTATTTTGTTTATATAATAAAAAAAAGAATTTCATTTTATTTAGTTAAAATTAATTGAAAATAATTTAATGTAATTTAATTTTACTTTACTTAATTCTATTTTTCTTAATGTAATATTTTTTTAAATAATTTTTTTATTTTACTGTGCCTAATTGTGATTAACTTTTATTTTCAATTTTTTTTTAATTTTTAAATTTTTAATTTTTTAAATTAGTTCATTAATTATTTTATCATTTTATTTTCTATTTTTCTATATTATCATATATGATTCAAATTAATATGTGTTTTCGATTTTATTAACGTGTTTGCTTTATTTATTTATTTTTTTGGATTTTGGTTTGTTCTATATTATAAAATTTAATTTCTATTAAAATATTGTAAATTTTTTATTTTGTCTTATTTTATTTTAGTTTATTTATTTTTTTCTTCATTTATGTTCATTTTTTTTATTTTGTTATCATTTCTTAATATTTCTGTATTTTAATTTATTTTATTCTGTTTTATTTATTTATTATTTATTAATTGCTTGTTTATGTTAACATATTTTACTTATAATATTTTTTAATATCTAAGATAATTTAATTATTTTATTTTATTATTATTATTTTATTTTTATATATTTTTATATTTAATTTACTATATATTATTTCTTTTTTTTGTCCACGGAATTTATTTATTTTATTATTTCAACACATATTATTTAAAATACTTAGATTACTTATTATAATTTTTTTAAATTTTATTCTATTTTATTTTATTTATTTTTATTTTGTTTTATTATATTTTTTAATCATGCCAATTTATTTATTATATCCATTTTTTATATTTTATATGAATGTTTTTTGATACTAATTTTGGTTTTTCTTTTTTATATATTATAATTTTTTTATTTGTTTATTTTATTAATTAATTAATTTATTTACTTACTATTATTATATATATTTTTAATTTTTATTTTTTTAATTTTATTTGTATTTAATTTCTTCTTTTTTTTTGTACATTATTACTTTTTCACTTAATTTATTTTATTTTGTTTCATTTTGTCCAATCTTATTTTATTTACTCTCAATCGTCCTGTCAAATTCATTGCAACCTGCTCGTTTGTCACAGTCACAGCGTCTTGTGTAGCAAATGTCGTAATTAACAAGCACACGTTCACACAAAGGTCTTGGTTAACTTTAGAAATCTTTACCCTGTAAGAATGTTGAAAATATACTTTGGTTAAGAATAAAGTTTCAGTGAATGCAAAATCTGTATTTTAAGCAATAATTCTCGTTTTTTTAATTTAAGCAATATTTATTCTTTTTCTTTGAATTTCTGTCGTAAATGCCAACTCGGCTTTAACTTATATTTTTTTGTTTTCCTACTAACCCCTCTTTTCATTCTCTTTCTTTTCTGTCATTCACCACAGAAAATTTCTCACAAAGCAAACACCACAATTTAGACCATCACTGGTGAGCTTGCAGCCTCGGCATTAGTTGTTCGGCCAACCTTACAGACCCGTGTCTTTTGTTGTTCACATGAATTTAGTAGTATTTTACCGTTAGAAATCACAACAGAATTTTCCTTGTACCATTGCAAGTGCGAAATAGCCTGTCAAGTGATGACTTGCTCAACTTTTACCCAAGCCACGACAATTCACAGGGCCAAAGAAAATGCAAACAAACAAAGAAATAAATAAATAAAATGCATGTATTTACCGTTAGCAGCTGCATATCGAAATTGAATGCCAGCCATGAAAAGTTGTTCGCTTCATTTGTGTGATAGTCGAAAGGAAGAAAGAAAATGAAAATTGCAATTCTCACGCATTCATACAATCATATGTGTGTGCGTGCGTGCCTTGGTGTTGGTAAGCAAATACACACCGATAGTTAGTTGGACCGACAGGTGTGTAAACTGACGCATAAGCACACACGTGAATTGTGGCAAAGAGTAAACAGAAAAAAATTGCTTTGGCATGCTGTGAATGGCAAATTTTTTCATGAAGAAAATATGGAAGGAGGAAAAGTGGGTAATGGGGAGAAAAATTTTTTTGCGAAAATGAAATTTTGAGTTTATGGTAAAAAGCACATAAGTTGAATTGAGCAGGTTTTGGCGCCTATTTCGGACAGTTGGGTTTCTTTTTGCAAATATTTTTTTCCGGAAAATTATAATTTGTACTTTTGTTTTAAAGTGTAAGTTTGTGGTGGCAAAAAGTTTTCAATGTTTTTTCACAATTTCATACTTGACTTTCTTTTTCTTTTAAAAATGTAAAATATTTTTCACCTACACGCTTTATGTGCACTTGCTTAAAACAACAATGACAACCGTGTTGCAATGCCATGGACATTTATGACATGCCAGTATGACAGCGGATATATAGTTTGTCCATAATATGTTCTGGCTTGTTAGTTGGCGACAAGCTGAGCAAACAAGAGCGTTAAGTTGGAATTACAGTGTACTTAGTGCATACACCTACATAAAAAAAAATGGCGGTATCAGTTGTAATTTTTTATAGAAGATTTAAATTTTTTTTTAAATAAATGTTTTAGATAAAGTGGAAATATATATGAGCTGATGGCTTAAAATAAAAATATGGCTTGACATCAATTATGGTATAACATGAATTATGGTATTACATGAATTATGTTATAAAGTGATATATGATAATTCATGAAATATGGCGAGATTGTGGTTTAGCACAAAATACTCTTAAAAAATAATATAAACTAAATATGAATTTTGAATATTTTTCTTACAAATTTAGTTAAAATGTAGCTTAAGCTTAAAGAAATTCGGTTAGACAAAAAGTGTTGCTGAACATTGGGTAATATACTGTTAAGGGATTTAACTGTTCATGAAAATACAAAAAAAAAAAACTTTAAATAATATTTCATGAATATTACAACAATCTGTCCATGGTCCCTGGTGTTGATCCGAAGATCCCTCAAAAAGTACGGTCTTAAGGCCAGAGCAGTAATAAAAATGGCATTTTTGAATGAGAAACATCGTAAGTCCCGATAAAAGTATGAACATTTTACCCTTAATGAATGGTCAGATGAAACTAAAATTGCCCGCATAAGGTCAGATGGACGGATATGGACGTGAATCGATAAGAATATTGGCGTTCAGAAACGCAATATATGTAAAACAATGCAATTTGGTGGAGGATTACTCATGGCGTGGGTAAGTTTCACGGCTAGGTGTACTTCGACGCATTGATGGTATAATGCATTCAAAGGGATTACATCACTAAAGTTGAGGACTCATATCTTCCAAGTATTGATATATTTGCACTCAAGTGTGTGCAGGAAAAGAAGAACCGAAAAACACCAATGAACTCTGGTAGCGAGCCCTTATGGCATGTGCTCGTAAAAATGGCATGGCTGAGAAAAAGTGTGCCTGACAGAATCGAAGCAGTGAAGAAGTCTCGTGGCGGACACACAAAATATTAAAACTGAAAGAAATAAAATTTTTAGTAAAGCGACAAAAATTTTCACATTAAGAGCTTCCAATATTCATTGTTTCGAAACAAACGACATTAACTTCATGAATTTATTCTTCATTTTGGTTAGGGAATTGGTCAAATATGTCAAGAAAGTGTAAACTAGTTTTTATTGATATGAAACGTATAAGTGTTTATTGCAAAATATAAAATATGGCATAACAGATATTATTTCTAAAAATTTAATTTTTTCTATTATATTACACATATAATTTTTTTTGATATGAAATATAAAAAGTATAAAATTTTAACAAACATAAAATATTATATGGCAAAACATAAAATATGGCATGCCATCAATATTTTCTAAACCTATATTTTCTTAATATATATTGAAAATCTTTTCCGATTAAAAATAAGTAAAAAAAATTAACAAACATTAAAAACTCCATGGCGAAACATATAATATGGCATGCCAAAAATTATGCCTAAACTTATATTTTTTATTTTAAGTGTATGAAATCTTTTTGGATATTAAATAAATAAAAGTTCAAGGTCTTACCTAAAATAAAAAATTGCTAAACAAAAAATTTTGCTAAATATAAAATTGAGACAATTTGTGGCTAAAAGCGTTGAACAATGTAAAAGTGTAAAAATATTAAAATTTAATTTAAAAAAAAAATTAGAAAAACAATAACAACTACATTTACAACTCTGCCTCCTTATACTCTCGCACTTTTCCTAATTACCATAAATGCTTTTAAGCCATTACGTATGCATTGGAAATAAACCATCTCAGCCGAATTGCATTTACTTTTCATTTATGAGCATCTAAGCTCATAGAAGGGGCTAAGATTACATTTTGAGTAGCGGAAAATAAACAAAAAATTAAAAGCAAACGCGTGGAGAGTGAGAATGAGGCAAAAACTTTATTGGAAAGTCATTCAATTCAGGTTAGGCGAGTGATGGTAAATTACTGTATTTTTTCTAGAAAAATTTTAATTTATATATTTTCCCTTTTCACTATTTTCTAACACTAAAAGTGCACTTAATTAACATAAGAATTCAGTAAAAGCTTAATTGATTTCGTGTAATGTGTGAATAAAAATGTAAGCTTGTCAAAAGCTTCGAAGCTTTTATATACAAACAATAGCTTTCACATATTATGTTGAAGGTTGCAGCGGTACTTTCGACTTTCGCATGCATTACGTAGTGCGCAAAACCCGTAAAAAGTGCATTTGCAAGTAGTTGTTATTCACTTAAATATACATACATACTCAGTTTTATGACACATGAGCTTTTATGAGTGTTTACACATAAATATATATATATATATGTGTTAGCCTGAAGAAATGCACACTTTTATGGCAAGTGCAGCTATTTAAAACATTCTTTGCACCATACTTTCGGTGCCTTTGTAGGGGAAAGGCATTTTTTCAGATTCGTAAAGACTGTTTTTGTGAAAGAGAACTTTATATTTATTGAGTTTACGTCGGTGTTTATGAATTTTCATGTAACGAAAATATACTTTTTTATGGACTAAAAAGTAAAAACATGAAATTTGTTCTATTCCATGGCAAGTGCTAAGCGCTACTTCTACTTTATGTTTGTTATGCTGCCCATCAAATAGAAATCCGATAGTAAGTCATTAAAAGAGTGCCCATAACTTCGCTTTGTTTTAGAAACGCAAAGTAAAGCTGTGGCCTTTCCTCTTCGTTCAGTCTTGCACTACCTTATGGTCCAACACAATACCACTGTAGCATGTTCAGTCTGTGGTAGTAGACCTTGAACTCCGATAGACCCAGATGGGTGCTTTACAGCAATAATAATTTTTTTAATCGAAAATTCTACCAAAATCTAGATAAAGCTGAGGGCATTCACATATATTTATTCCACAGCATCCTATCTGGAAAATTTCATATCTAGCGCAACAGCTGCAGACACCGTGATACCCTAACAGCTTTCTACAACCAAAATATTAAAATTGCGTGAACTCTTAGACAGCTGTTCACATTGATTGTCCTTTTATTGGAGGAATGTGGGTATTTTCATCCTCCTCGGGTGATAAACTTCAAGGTTCCTTACTTTTTTTTTTTTTTAAAAAAAGCACAGAAAATTCAAAATTGGGGAATGTTTATTATCATTCGAAAGAACATTCTTTGGCTTTTATTTTTTGAAGATTATCTCTTTCAAAAGATGGCCGCGGCTACATCTCATATGGTCCATCTGAGTGAGTCTAATTTTTGATAACTCATTCGCGCATTTCAACTGGTAACTGGCGAATGACTTGCGTGATGCTTTGCTCCAAGGCCTGAATCGAAGCGGGATTGTCTGCAAAGACTTTAAACTTTACATATACCCACAGGAGAAAGTCTAACGATGTGATATCACACAATCTTGGTGGCCAATCGACCGGCCCAAAACGTGAAATTATCTGCCCACAGAAGTGTTCTCTCAATACATCCATTAATTGATGCGATGTGTGGAAAGTGGCGCCGTCTTTTTGAAACCAAATGTCGCGGAGATCATGATCTTCAATTTCAGTCATCAAATAGTCGGTTATCATGGTGCGATAACGGTTGCCATTGACGGTCACGTTCTCACCGGCATCATTTTTGGAGAAATATGGACCGACGATTCCACCGGTCCACAAACCACACCAAACCGTTGTTTTTTCTGGATGAAATGGCAACTCTTGAATCTCTTCAGGCTGCTCTTCGTTCCAAATGTGGAAGCTTTGCTTGTTTACATACTCATTGAGTCAGAAATGGGCCACATCACTGAAAAGAATTTGGCTGGAACATGTCGGATCTTATTGAAACTTTTCAAGAGCCCATAGAGCGAAGCGATGTTGCTTGGGAAGATCGAGCGGCTTCAGTTCTTGCACAAGCTGTATTTTCTACGCTTTCAATTTAAGATCTCGACGTAAAATGCACCAAGTCGTTCCATATGTCATTCGTGTACACACTCAGCTACGACCGCTATATTTTCCTCATTGTGTGCTGGACATGGTCTATTCGGTCGAATATTATCCAATAATGAATGCGGGGTTTCAAGATCGGTGATGGTGTTGCGAATAGTACGCTCAGTAGGCCGATTATGTTGACCATAAGTGGAGCGAAGCGCGCGAAACACATTCTTTACAGAAAGTGAATTTTTGTAATAAATTCGAATGATTTGTAAACGTTGTTCAGGCGTAAGTCTTTCCATGATGAATTGAAAAACAATACTGAACAGAAATAACATGACAGTTTGACACGATTCTCGCATTATCTGCTATAAACAGGCTATTGAAAAAAGTACCTCTACTTGGATTACCCTTTAGAATCACTTTTAGATTCTCAGTCATAAACAACAGAAAAAATGGCTTCGTAGCTTAAAAAAATAATTATTTGCAAAAGTGCAAAGCGACAGTTCTCCTTCTCCAACTTACTTGCAGTGAAAATGTGAGGTTGGTTTCGTCAAAGGCTGAGGTAAGCTCAGCCAATCTATAGTCTATCTAGTCCAAGGAGACAGAGAGAGAGCAGAGATATTGTAGAGAATAGTCCTCTTGACAATGGATACGCTGAGTGGTGAGTAACACAGTGATTTCGGGGCAACTGGTGAACAACGACAAGTGCACTAGCAGCACGGTGATTGGCTCGCTGTAGATTCGGGATAACGGGTGAGTGGCGGTTGACTCTCATTGACGTCGGAATAACGGGTGGGCAGCGGGGAGCAGCATGGCGGTTGGCTTTTCGTAGATTCGTGATAGCTGGCGGTGACGATTTTCAGTAATGCGGCTACGATGACGATTAGTTCTTCATAACGCGGAGATAGCTGGCGGTGGTTAACTTTTACTATTCCTAACTGCTCCGCAAACTAGTCCCGGCGACAGCAAAGTAACCTAACAGGGCTGACTCACAAGACTCAAGAGATTGTACGGACATCGTCGGCACTATATGAGTAGAGGCTGGAATGCAAGCAGCGCTACAAAACTATACCATGGAGGGGTGTGGAGTGCAGAAGAGCGCTAGCATACCCCTTCACACACACTCCAGTGAAGCCGTGGGCAGGTGTTTGGCTTGGCTGGAAGAGGCAGAGTAACGACTTGCGTAACTAGGGGAGCCGACTACCACACATCCCAAAAGCATAGCAACATCAGGATTGACTAGTTAAGCGTTCAGCTTACTAACAAGACTAACTGATCCCTGCACTGCTCGGATGTTTATTATGGACTTAATTATGCACTAGTTGATAATTCACTGTTACACGTTTTGTACGAACGAAATGGTTTGTTATCGGAATGCCTTTTCCATTATCATCGAATGGGATTTCGGGTTCATCAGCTCCGCTTATCCGATTACCTGCTTAGTTCCTACATGAGCATGCTGCGGTCTTGTAACCAACTTATAGAACCTCATATTTTTAAATTTTGAGCACTACCCCTCTGATATACTGTCCAGAGCACTTTGTTCTCACGCACTTCAGACTCTCTTTTCTCTCATTACTCTCTGCAAATGCTCTTTGCTTCTCTCTTCAGCCAACGATGACGACTTTTTCACTCTAAGCGTGTAGTGGTCGATATCAACATTGTAACGTACGTAGTCGTATTTCTATCAGATAATTGAATGACAGTGATGTCATTCGTTAGTCTTGCGAAGACATCAAACTGCTGGGTAGCGGCATCTTCTCAATTGAAACAAGATAACATTTCTACTGCAAACTCTTAAATTGTCATCAAAAAGGGGAAAACTCTCATCGAAGTTCCATTTTTTCTTACAACTGATATATATATATGGCAGATCCCAAACCCATTCCACATTTAGAACACATTTGTATAGCGAGTCACATGTTGGTGGACCAATTTCTACTCGAAGTCCCACCGCTGGTGAATATGCAAAAATACTTTAAAGAATATATTGGTGTAGCTTCACTAAAGCTATCTCTCTTTTACCTCTGGACGAAGCTGTACACAGTTTGGTTATCGCATCTCCCAAACCAAGCTTTTTGCAAATCTCTTCTAACCCTAAAAACGGACTCTCTAAAAGAGGAAGTTGAAGATAGTCGATCAATCGACCTTTCTTTCAGAAAAAAAAATCCACTTAAGAAAAGAGTTTAAAGTGCCCCATAGCAACTGCACTTAAGGTATACTTATACTATATTTTTGAAATTTAATGCACTCTTTGAAAATTTCCACTCTGCTTATTATAAAAACACTTCAAATACATTTACACCTACAAACACAAGCACACAAGCAATCATAAATACAAAATGCAAATCTATCTGCACGTCTGCCGGCCAAAATATAAATCGAAAGTAAATTTCCCAAAGGGCTAAAGGAGGATTACAGTTAAAAAATATTTGCCATAAAACATAAATAAACACAAAAATAAGTGAAAGTAATCTGAGAGAGAGAGAGAGAGAGAGAGAGAAAGAGAGGTGGAGCTGGAGAGGAGAGCATTGTAGGTGAGCAGAATGTCAAATGAAGCACATCTTGCGGTGCTTATGAAACACAAAAAGCCTTAAACATACAACCAAACAGCCATCAGCCAGCAGCGAAAGCGACCAGCCAGTTACTCAGCCACTCAGCCACGCATTGCTACATTTTTGAATTACTTCAACTAGCAAAAAGATGGGGGGAAAGTAGTGCTTGCAAATGGTATGCGTCAAGCTGTGCGTCGTCGCTCTTTCGATTCATTTGAATTCAGGCCAAGTATGCAATTGAATTTTCTCATGAATGAACTTTTGCATCGCAAACATGGTAGGGAGAGAGGCGGTCGATGGTAAATGTAGCAAAGTAAAGGATGCACTTTGTGTTTTCGCTTTCGCAATATACTATAAGTACATATTTGCATAAGTATAATTGAGAAAGGAGGCCAATATGATCAGCACAACAGCAAACAAGAGAAATCAACGAATGATGCTGCGAAAAATTAAAAAGTCAAATAATAAGTTAAGAAATTGTGGAGTAAGTGTGCGATGTAAGTAAGTTATGTGGCGTTGGTAAGTATGCCGGTTCAATTTTTTAAAGTTTACATTCGTTGTGAGGAAATGTAAATAAAAATTTGAGTAAGAAAAACAGTGCTTTATGTACATATTTAACAAGTTTAAGGACAGTTGAAGAAGTCAAATATTGAGATTGCGGTTTTATGTAGTCAAGTGAATTTGTATGTCGCCATTTTCATACTCGACATGTTTCTTTTTTTGGGTAGAAAGATATTTTGACACATTTTGTGGCTCACCATATACCTATATGCTTAGCCATATTTTGTGCGTTTCCATATTTTATGTCTTACCATATTTTTTGTCTTACCGTATTTTATGGCTTACCATATTTTATACTTGGCGAGTTTTAAAAAAGCTTTCTGTTTCACAAAAATTTTAGTCAATCTACGCTAAATTGTATGCTTGGTAAAGTTTTAATTTGACAACACTAAAAGTTTATATTTCTATTTTGTGTCTATTATAAATATTTGGTGTTCTAAATAGAGGGTGATCCAAGTAGAGGCACTTTTTCCAATAGCCTTTTTTTGACAGATCACGCGTGAGTCGTGTCAACCCTGAACAACAGTTACAAATCAATCAACTTTATACCGAAAATTCACGTTCTGTAAAGAATGTGTTTCGCGCACTTCGTTCAATTTCAATTTTAATACAATTCGCAACACCATCACCCATCTTGAGACACATCAGTCATTATTGGATAACATTCGACCGAAGAGACCACGTCCAGCAAGCAGTGAAGGAAATATAGCGGCCGTTGCTGAGAGTGTACACGAAGACCGTGGAGAGTCGATTCAGCGCCGTTCGCAGCAACTCGGACTGACGTATGGAACGACTTGGCGCATTTTACGTCGAGATCTTAAATTGAAAGTGTGCAAAATACAGCTTGTGTAAGAACTGAAGCCGCTCGACCTTCCCAAGCGACATTCCCAAGCGAGACTTTCTCAAGCGAGAACCGACATTTTCGAGACAAGTTTTGTTCAGCGATGAGGCTCATTTCTGGCTCAATGGGTATGTAAACAAGCCAAATTGCCGCATTTGGGACGAAGAGCAATCTGAAGAGATTCAAGAGCTGCCATTTCATCCAGAAAAATAACGCTTTGGTGTGGTTTGTGGTCCGGTGGAATCATCGGTCCATATTTTTTCATAAACGATGTCGGTGGGAACGTAATCGTCAATGGCGATCATTATCGCGCTACGATAACCGAATATTTGATGTCTGTAGTTGAAGCTCGTGATCTCCGCGATATTTGATTTCAACAAGACGGCGTCATTTCCCACACATTGCATCAATCAATGGATTTATTAAGAGAAAACTTTGGTAAGCAGATAATTTCACGTTTTGGGCCCATTTGATAAAAAAACAGTGTGATATCACACCGTTAGACTTTTTCCTGTGGGGATATGTATGGTCTAAAGTCTATGCGGACAATCCCGCCTAGATTCAAGCCTTCGAGCAAAACATTACGCGTATCATTCGCCAGTTACCAGTCGAAATTCTCGAACGAGTCAGCGAAAACTGGACTCAACGGATTAACCATATGAGGCGTACCAGCGGCCAACATTTGAAACAGGTAATCTTCAAAAAATAAATGCCAAAGAATGTGCTTTCTAATGATAATAAACATTCTCTATGAAATTTGAATTTTCTGTGTTTTTTTCTTTAAAGAATTAGGGAACCTCAAAATAGATCACCTTTTATTTCTATGCTGTGCTCATTATAAATAGTTAGTGTTGGAAATACATACATATGTCAGTTGTGTTTAGCAAAATACATTATAACTAAAATTTTTTTTTTAATCAACAGCGTAGCGGTATTTGATGACTGAAAATATCTAATGTTTGGCACAAATTTTATGTCCAGACATTTCTTATGTTTAATAAAAATGCCTTTTTTATCTACATTGTTTCACGTTTGTAGTTTTTAAAGCCTAGTAAAATTTTATGTTCAGCCAGATTTTATGTCAAGACATTTGGTTTCTTCAATAAATAAAATTTCTCATGCAGAGATATGTATTTGCTATCGGCATTGTTTCACGTTTGAAGTTTTTTATGTCTAGCAATATTTGATGTTCAACCAAATTATATGTCGACATTTTTTTTTTTTAATTTTATATCCATGCTTATCCAACGATTTATTAACTTAGCTATAAATTTTTTACTCAACTTTTTCGAGTAACCGCAGCCACGAAATCGCTTGAATATTCAAAATAATTAACTCAAAAAATCAGTACCATAGTGGACCTTTCATATTTCTCCAGTTCACATTTATTTATGGTGTAAATAATTGGATACTCCCCATTCGCGCATTCAATACATATACTTATATTTTTGTGTATTTATACATGTATATACAAGTGCTCAAAAAGAACTCACTATTTTAGCATATTTTAAGGCGTTGTGTTATTACATTTTTCTACGCTGACATTTATTTATGAAGGCTTTCGTGTGTTTGGAACGTCCAATAGTCGTGCGTTTTCAGCTATAATCTTAGTAGATTTCACGAGACGATTACTGCTTTGTTTTTCGCTTTGCGTAGCGTCGTTCGAAATATTTTATGCGATAATGTTGAAATTTGCATATCGCCTGTGGCTATAGTCAGTCGTGATGGCTTTTACAATACTGCATATGGAAATTTATGTATTTAAATCTAGGGTGTAAGTATATGCATTGAGGAGTGTAGGTTGAGAATAAATACTTTTTTTTTGTCAGGCATTGTTGTTGTTACACTTTTTTTGTCGATGAAATTGCCACCTTTTTTTTGGCGTATTTCGTGTGAAAAGTAATCATCATCTGAATATTGCATGCCACTAGGTAAGGATATGAAAAAATAAGAGGTAAAATGGATAACCTCTCTTAAGTTCAATGAATTACGTTTGTGTGAGGAAGGTGAATGAAACAAAAATTAAGAAAACAAAAAACAATTTTTTTATGACTTTTTTAATCTGTTTGTTATATACAGATATGTAGAATACCTTTAGTATATTATGAAAGTAAAATAGGAGTAGTATAATGGTCCTACTTCATGGCTTAAATTCGGTTAGAGTCCTCAGCCTCTCAATGAAATAAATTCGTGAAATTTTTCAAAATTTTCCAAGTACTAACCATAGCATGTAAATTTATTTTTAATTTTTATAAATTTTTTTTGGCGAAAATGTGGTACAAACTGTTTCAAATTGATATATATAATAATTTTAGGTGTTAGTCTTCGAAAGAAAGCCCAAGCTCACTCCTAAATGTAGGCCAAATTTCAGGGTGCAATTATTAAAAAAAATTGCCTACATTTAGGTTGCAATGACAGAGAATTTAACGTATTCAGAGTTCAAATTCTGCAAATACAAATAATTGATTTGGTTGTAGTTACGTCGATTGGGTACTTGAACAAGAAGCAATGGAGCGCGATTTTTCCAAAAAAAAAAAAAAAAATTATTGAGCGACGAGGCATATTTCTCACTCGGTGGGTACACAAATAATCTAAATTTTCAAATTTGATGCCTCAGATAATTATAGAGAGCCCATTATACTAAAAAAAAAATTTACTTTCTGGTGTGCACTTTGGTCTGGAGGTGTGGTTTGACCTTACTTATGTGAGAACGATAAGGGAAAGATTGACTTTTTTGACCTGCAACTGAAGAACACGGCTTGGACAATATTTGGTTTCAAGAAGATGGTGCCCCACATGCCACACAACACGAACGAAAATGGCTTTATTGCGAGAGAAATCTACCGGCTTTGTAATCTCTCGATTTGGCGATGCCAATTGGCCACCGATACCGTGCGATTTGACACCGTTGAAGTTTTTTTGTTAGGGTGCTACGCGAAAGACCGTGTTTATGCGGATAAACTTTAACTCTTGAGCATTTAAAAACCAAGTTATGACTGAGACACCCGTTTAAATTAATTTTTTTTCATTTACTTTGAAAACTGTAAAATCAATAACTCCGCATAACAGTTTCTTAAGCTTGAAATAAGCTTCTGAGTTGTTACTTTATTTTTTGGCTCGTGCAATTATTTTCATAGAATTTCGAAATGGTTCCAGTGAGATTTTTATTTGGTTTTCTACTCTATTTATTATATTGCCACAAAGCTTTTAGCATATTAACCCTGGTAAGAGCTATTCGGGCTCCAAACATCAAACCAAAGTGAGCCAACAGTGCGATTTTTCGATAAAAATTCATGGTTCACTTAGCATAAAAAGTTATAAAAAATTTGCGAAAAGTTTCAGAAGAATCCAAAAATTCTCCAAAATTTTCTTATAACTTGTCAAAGAATTCAAATTAATTTAAAGCTTATTGAACCACTTTAATATTATTATAATGGTTTCTTCTTGAAAAAATTTTAATAATTTTTTAAAGTGTTTATAAAAAGTTTACAAATTTTTTCTATTGACTTCCTTCCAACTAAATTATTTATTTACATTTTGGGTGCGAGTATTTGCTAAAGCGAACTAATCAACTCCAAAAAGTAGGCCACGTCACATTACTTATTTAATTAAAAAAAAACGTGGCCTACATTTAGGATGTGCCGAAGCTGATTTGGTGTTTCCATAGTATATAGCCTATAACTGGCTTGAATGAGACAAATGTAATAAGTAATAATTATAAATGACATTTCGTTCAGCTTAAAATAAACTTTTGTGGTGGGTTGGAAAACAAGCAACAAAAAGAAATGTGGTTCGTTTTAGTTGCTGAACAATTAAAAAGTTTGCATATTCATTTCAGTTTTTTACACCGAATTTTTTTTTGTTTTCTTTCAAGAACACGCATCTCAGTTACTGAGCTTTTTATTTGCTTTATATAAATATTTCTTTTTGCTTGGTATATACATTTTCTACATATAAAATAGTCATATGTATTGGAGAGTTTATATATTGACTCAAAAACAATAAATCACCCACCAAGTGGTCAAGCATTGTTTTATTTGATTTTCCTTTTTTGCGTTTTTTTCTTTCCACACTATTATTAATTGCGTGAAGCGGAAAAAGTTCCACATAAAATTGCGCGGCTGACTAAAAACCAGAGTGTATTTTCCGGCGTGCAGAAGTTGTTGAATTTGTGAAAAAGTGTTGGCAATAAATAATTGTCCAAAAAAAAAAAAGAATTAACGCTTTTGTCATCAATTAATTTTTTTTTCGGGAAAGTAATACATGCACAAATCCCTGGAAATAAGTGCCTATGGAAAAAATAGTATTTATAAAGCAATTATTTCATGGTATGCCAGTCGTAAGCTCTGCGCCATTATGTAATTGAAATCTGAGTTGTTTTTTAATAAATAAAAAAATTAATGGTGATTTTAGTGAAATAACTTGTGAGGCTCAGAAAAATTAAAATTATATTTCTTTGGTCAAACATTAAAATTTTTTTTTCAGAAAAACTTTATTTGAGCAATAAAAATTTAAAAAATAACAAAGGCAATATCTTGGCGTTTTTAAATTGTAAAAAACTTTTTTTTCATATGAATTTTATTAAAAAGGGTGATCAAAGTAGAGGTACTTTTTTCAATAACCTTTTTTTTTGACAGATCACGCGTGAGTCATGTCAAGCTGTCATGTTGGTTTTGTTCAGTATTGTTTGGCATTTCATCTTGGAGAGACTTACTCCTGAACAACGTTTACAAATCATTCAACTTTATTACGAAAATTCACGTTCTGTACGGAATGTGTTTCGCGCGCTTCGCTCAACTTATGGTCAACATAATCGGACTACTGAGCGTACTATTCGCAACACCATCACCCATCTTGAGATCCTACATTCATTATTGGATAATATTCGAACGAATAAAACACGACCAGCATGCAGTGAGGAAAATATAGTGGCCGTAGCTGAGAGTGTGCGCGAAGACCGTGGAGAATCGATTCGGCGCCGTTCGCAGCAACTCGCACTGACGTCTGGAACGACTTGGCGCATTTCATGTCGAGATTTTAAATTGAAAGCGTACAAAATACAGCTTGTGCAAGAACTCAAGCCGCTCGACCTTCCCAAGTGACATCGCTTCGCTCTATAGGCTCTTGAAAAGTTCCAAGAAGATCCGGCATTTTTGAGCCAAATTTTGTTCGGAGATGAAGTCGATTTCTGGCTAAATAGGTATGTAAGCAAGTAAAATTGTCAAATTTGGGACGAAGAGCAGCCTGCAGAGATTCAAGAGCTGACATTTCATTCAGAAAATACAACGGTTTGGTGTGGTTTGTGGGTCGGTGGAATCATCGGTCCATATTTCTTCAAAAATTATGCCAGTGAGAACGTAACCGTCAATGGTGACCGTTATCGCGCCACAATAACCGACTATTTGATGCCTGAAATCGAAGCTCATGATCTTCGCGACATTTGGTTTCACCTACCCACATAGCGCATTAATCAATTGATTTACTTAGAGAACACTTCGGTGAGAAGATAATTTCACGTTTTGAGCCGGTCGATTGGCCACCAAGATCGTGTGATATCACACCGTTAGACTTTTTCCTGTGGGGATATGTAAAGTCTAAATTTTATGCGGATAATCCCGGTTCGATTAAGCCCTTGGAGCAAAACATCACGCATGTCATTCGCCAGTTACCAGTCGAAATGCTCGAACCAGTCATCGAAAATTGGACTCAACGGATGGACCATCTGAGACGTAGCCACGACCAATATTTGGAAGAGATATTCTTCAGAAAATAAATGCCAAAGAATGATCTTTCGAATGATGATAAACATTCCGCAATAAATTTGAATTTTCTGTTTTTTTCTTTAAAAAATGGGGAACCTCGAAATTTGTCACTCTCACAAAATTTTAACCTCTACTTATTATCTATATATGTTTTGTGTAAATTTTACTTTTAAAAGAACGAGAAAATTATTCCCTAGATTCACTTTTATTTCCGAGAAATTTAATGTTCTTGCCACTGAGCTTTTGAATTTCTAATTCTGTGAGTTAACAAGCATATGTGAGTATGCATTTAATTAATTTCAGTGCTTACCGAGTTATATATAGATTTGTATGTATTATTCCCTTCTCCATCATGCAAATGACATAAAATTTTGATTTACCAAAAGATTCACTCTTTACTTCGTTATATGTATTTATGTATATAATTATTAATATTTAATTTTTATTGTAGCAATTTCTCCCCATAGAATTATGACTGTCATGGCGTATGAGTGATTGCAAAATTATTATGTATTGTAAGTGAACAGTTTACACATTCATTATGACGCTTTTATATCCATATTCAAGCATCATTAAATGCTTTGTCTGTGTCTCAAATCAAGCGTAATATTGCGATTCATGTGGTTGTAAAGATCCTTTATTGTCCATTTAGAAGTGATTATGATATAATGCTGAAGATTGAGGATATTAAATGATATTGAAATATAAAAATATTAAAAATTAATGTGAAAAAGAAGAAAAGAAGAAAAATTAAGAAGAAAGAGACAGTAAATACACGAAAAAAATTGATAAGATGCTAAGGATTGAGTACCTAATAAAAGACTCAATATTAATTTTGCTGAAGTGGTTATTATAAAAATACTCAAAGTAATGTATAATTGGATATTGAAGTACGGGATGCGAGATACATTTGACTTACATTTTGAATTAATTAAATTTATGAAAAAAATTCCTTTCCAGTCTTCATAGTAATGAGGAAGAAATAATAGGAGAGGGCAAAACCGAGCTTCGAATCGACGACGAAAGAAGAAGCGTTCTACTATCCGACTATGATTAAGCTAGGAAGCTCGAATAGCGATTACATACATTAAGAATAACAAACCACCGGCAACTGATCTGCAGAACTATTCAAGCATGATGGTGAGAAACTGGAAAACTTTAAAAATGGAGACACCACAGTCTGATACAATTATAGTGGGCTTAGCATTCTCAATTCATATCTTCACTGTGTGAGCGATTAAAGTACAAGGATTTAAGGCATCAGTAAGGAAAATCCACCGATAAACTCAATTGACCAGATATTCAAAAATCCTGCAGATACCTCTTGAGAAAAGAATCGACACTCACCACTTCTTCATCGATTTTAAAGTTGACCTAATGAAAAGCTGCCTCCATGTCTGAATTTGGTTTTACCGCGAAATTTATTTGGCCGTGGAAACTGAAGCTGAGTTTCAAACAAAAGCTCTGTCTGAATTCTTCTTCAACCTTATGCTGGTGAGATTAGCTGGAGCTGCAGAGCTGAACAGGGAAGTTGCGATCTTCTATAAAAGTGCTGGCGAATGCCGATATTTAAAATTTTTATCGTTCTCAGTAATCTCACCATTAGTTGTGCTTTCTCCAGACTGAATAAGGGGATCAGGAGAATGGGTCCGGTAGCGAAAAATACCATACTGACTCTCACGCTACAGTCATAACTATGAAGTCGAAGATAATTTCGTAATTTTTTGGATCCAACATCGACACCAATATCCAAACAAAATCAAGCTTGACCAGAAATGCTACATTGGACCGAGTAGGCACTCGAAAAGTCCCTTCTCAACAAAAAAAAAAAAAACAACCAAGCTCTACAAGTAGCTGGATTCTCACATATCAACACGGTTAGTGCGCGATAACGAAGAATCGCATACTTCTCGTGGTTAGGCTGTTAAACTAACAAAACACTACGGATATAGACCCGAAGGGTTTCCATGCCCATTAGCTGATTTACAGTAAAGAGAGTTCGGCTGTAGTAGAACAAAGCTTCCCAGATATCAGTACACGTGCGAGTGACTGCTGCGGCACGGCAATCTACCGCACTCGATCGTTTTGTTTTTTCTTCCCCTCTTTGTTCGGCCACCGTAAAGATTCTCCTCAGTAGGTGGTCAAGGAACCAGACATAATAAACCATATACATACATAAGGGATTTGAATCCCTGTACCGTTAAGAATGTCTCCTATGAACATAGTAGTATTAAAGCATCTCTAGTGCTTTCGGGAACAGAATTCATGGAGCCGAAAGGGCTTGTATGGTTCACTCATGTGAAAACTCCTTTGGCCTACTAGAGCCCTAGGGACCAAGGTTAACCACCAAGGAAGAAAGCAATCCCTATCGACTGGGGTAAAGTCTTCATTCCTGGTTAGTACAGTGCGACAGAGCGAAGAAGAAGAGAGCCAACAAAAGACCTTAAACGGACAAGGCGTTAAGCTCAATGCCTTTGGAATTTGTTTAATACGTCGAGAGCCCTACTACTCCAAAGCCATTAATTCCTCCATTAGGGCACATAGAGACGGGGGTGAGAAGCCCCCAGGATTGTGTTGATGCTAAACGCCATCGTTCCGATCAACTGATAAAGGAAAAAAAGACCAGCCTTAACTGGTCAAAAGACGTTCTCGTTGCCAGCCCAAAGCAGACCTTAGGGAACTCGCAGCCGTCCGCAGCATCTTAGAAATTGAGATTTCAGGAATATTCCTTTAGTGAGTCTTAGGAAATTTAGCTCCTCTTACCAAATTGATAGCCCAAACAGCAAAAGCATTCAGTGCAGTGGACAGGGACAGACATATGAATATATATCGCCTGACAATTGGAAAAGGGTGCTAATGGATCTTTGCGGTGTGTATAAGGGAAATTCGTAGAACTACCCTGGCCCTGCTCTGGCAGTACACGACGCAGACTGGCTCAAGAGTTAATAAAAAAACGTGTCATGTGCAGTAGAATAGTGATACAAATCCACAAAGGGGCTATCGCAGAAGCTGTAGAGATGTTGCCTGGGACAGACTTGGCGATAATGCGCCGGGATAAGATATTTAGTAGGCTACGAGCAGTGCAAGTTAGCCAGGTTGAGGAGAAATAGCTTAAATCCCAGCTCTCGTGAACTGTGGTGGAGCTATTAGTTACGACTCATGCATCATGACTGGTAAAGTCCATAAGTTGGGTGAGACTTAGCAAAGCGAAGGAGAAAAGAAAAGCCATGAATGGCCCTGTTGACCTGGCAGTCTCGGTGGAGATACTAGCAGAGACCGTAGGATAACTGTTGGAGTTTACAGAAAACAACCATATACGCGGATAGCTAGGAGATGTTGTTATCCTTAACGGGCCACCAATGCTAACTTCCGCCAAAAAAACTAACATTTTTGTCAAGTGGGACCATCTTACGACGAAACCAAAGCAGAGTTTCGTTAGAAATAAAGCAGATTTGACCTCATTATTACAGAATAAGGGCAAGAGATACATAAAAGAGGTCTCAGTAAAGTATATATAGACGAACAAACGTTTCATTTTCTCTTCTATCTCCGAATAAAATTAGTCTGCGTTGTAACAGCCGTTGCTGCAGTGGAAATTTTGAAAGGTAATAAGTAACAAATGCCGATTTGACTACATACATTTCACACAAATGCTGCATAGAAGACATGGAAGCCATCAGGTGTACATAAAACAGCATATTAGATATGAGTAGTTTCATTGAGAACACCAAATGCCTCTTTGTAGAATTTTCTCACTCCTCTGCTGCATCCGAAACGACATTTAACTGATTCTTGAGCCAGCTCGCATACTACTGATGTAGGTATTACTGCGAAATTTCCCCTTACACAATCTGCAAAGCTCCATCAACACCGTCTTCGCAATCTTACTGAAAGATTTTGCATTTTGTGCTATCGTTTTGGTATGGGGAACTGAAATCTCTTGGGTTCACTCGAGGTGTCCCTTAGATGCCGGAGAAGGGTGCGGGCTCGAGTTTCTTTAGGGTCCGTTTTTCTCTGTCACCGAGAGAGTGCATTTTGCCCAGTTAAGGCTGATCATTTGTTCGTCTGCCAGTTGATCGGCAGGGAAGGAGTTTAGCCTCTCCACAATTCTGTGATGGGGGGGCGGGAGGGGAGAAGGGGGTGGTTGTCAGTCGAAGAAGTAGGAGCAATTTCAGGTTGTGCGCGAATCGATCTAGACATTTTGCCCGTGCAATGCCTTGTATCGACATCCTTCTTCTGCGCTCTGTTATCCTATGCTGGTCTAGTGAGGTGAAGTGAGGTGAGATAACAGTAGTATTAAGTTCTTACGGTATAGATTAGCCTCTTTTAGCCATCACTTCAACCATCTACCCAGGATTTTTTGCAAATGAGACAAAATGCGTAAATATTTATTCACGAGCGCCAAAAATGTCTGAAATCCACCACTAAAACCACATAATAAAATTTTATATCATTTTTGCTTAGATAATATTAGTAAATCGCATTTACTCCATTTAAATGTCCAACTAAATGTACCAAAAATAATATATTTAAATTTTATTTCAATGCTGTGGAAACTTAGACCGCTTGCAATGAATTCCCGATAATTATCGCAATTTGTATACCAGATGCGTATAACGGTTATTGTTATATTTAATTGCTTGCCAGAAGTTTTCCGTTGAATAAAAGTCGACAAAAGACGTTGAAATGTATTTTCGGTGAGGTTACAAGTTAAACAAACAAGTGCAAACACACAAATACATAAATAAATTCTAACCAAAAATGCTAGTGAAAGCAATAAAATGTTGAGTGAAAATAGAGAAATTGGGGAGAAACAAGATGCTTAACGCAAATACATAAAAGGCAATGATTATCAAAGTCATAAAGAGAAAAAAAAAATGAAAATAATAAAATAAAAATAAAAAATAACAAACAAATAAAAAGAAATAAAAAAATAAATAAATAAAATAAAAAACTAAAATGAAATAAAATGAACAATGCAGCAAGAATAGAGCTGAAAAGATAAGCAGCAACAGCTGCCCACACAGCTTCCAACTACACCTTGAAGCGAGTGAATTGGCACAAGCATGCAGCATGCATGCAGAATAAGTTAGAAGCAGCGATATTTTGGATTTTAGTAATTATTTGCGTAAAGTTTTCAACATTTTCCTTTACTGCTCCCTTGACAGCTTGTCCAAATTTTTTGCTTTTACTGCTATTTCTCATTTAATTTTTTTTCTATTTTTTTTTCTAAGTCACAGACCGGCTTGTAGCTTGCTTTCGAATTTCCGTGTACTTTGTGTTTTTTCTTTCGAGTTTTCTAAGTTTTCCTTTTTTTGCACGTCGTGAATGTTAACGGAACTGTGCGGCATTTGATTGCTCGCTCGCACGCTGTGGCATTCATTCATTGTTATGTAAGTTTGTTTTGCTGGCAAGTGACAGCACGAAATTTTAAATGCAACTCGTGACTCATGTTAAATTCATGAAATTAATGCTGTGATTGTTTACTCTAAGAAATTTGTTAAGAGATTTTATGGTGCTGTGGGTTGCTTACATTTCTTGGGGAAAACGGTCGGTGAACGTATAGAGTTTGGGAAAATGTGTTCGACTGAATTTTTTTTTAGTAAAATAAATTTAATATAGAATTTGGTTAGACAAAAATTTTGGTTAACATTAAAAATGGCTTGGCATAAATTATGGTAACACATAAAATATAGTTTACCACAAAATGTACATTTAAGTTGCTAAGTGAGATCTAAATGGTGTGGAAAAAATATGGCTAACCATTAAATATGGCTGTAATAGAAATTTTACCAACAAAAAGTATCACTATAAAATCATTGCCCACAAAAGTAGTGTATAAAGTGAGCAAAAACAATTCGACTGCATTTTTGAGCAAAAAAAAAATTTGATATAAAACTTAGTTAGGCATAAATTATGTTTTAACCTAAAAAATGGCTTGACATAAATAATGGTAAATTATAAAGTATAGCTTACCATAAAATGTACATTTACGTTGGTAAGTGAAATTTAAATGGTGTAGAAAAAATATGGCTACCCATGAAATATGGTTGAAAGGAAAATTTTACTGACAAATCTTGTGACTATAAGATCATTGCCGGCAAAAAGTATTGTACAAATAGAGAAAATTTTTCGACAATTTTTTTTTAGCAAAATAAATTTGATTTGAAATTTGGTTAGACATAAATTATGGTTTAACATAAAAAATAGTTTGACATAAATTTTGGTAAAACATAAAAAATTGGTTAACATAAAATGTACATTTAAGTTGCTAAGTTACCGAAATATTGAAGTATACTTTTTAGCGCGACGCGAAATTTTCCCTACATTCGAAAAAAAAGAAAAATGAAAAATAGCACGTGTAGCGAACAACAACACCAGCAAAAAAGAAAGCGCTAACAAAGCCAAAAACTTTTCCAACACAATTTTTCTTCCGCTTTGTGTCTGGTGGCGAATATTTCCTGAGAAATGTTAAATGAGCGCAATGCCTGCGGTTATGCAATGAACGATGATGCAAATGCATGTTAGAGAATGGAGCAGTTTTTGGGAGAACAGCGAATGGAATTTTTTTGGTAAACTGTTTTTTTAACTGTAAATTTTGTGGAAATGTTTTTTTAAGTGTTCTGAAGTGAAAATACTGCACAAGGATTAGGGTGATGGGCATGCTGTGCTGTAATTTTCAAATTTATTTTTCAATTACATAAGTTTTTTTTTTCGAAGTTCTCGAAGTGACTTGAAACAAATTCGAAACAGCTAAATAATGTCTTAATCGATCTGTCAAATAAGATATTGGGCTAATTTGACTGGGCTATGAGCTTTCGAACTATGTAACTGCAATGATGAAAGTAACTCTTTCGGTTACTTTGGACTAATTCGAGAATAACTTGGATTTGTTCCGGTTGAATTTGTGAAAATATTGAGCTTGGTAAGCAACTAGTTTGAAAATATTTTTGGCGGATCAGTCTAACAACAATGGGAATGTAATTTTTGACTGTTTAGAGACTAGTTTAATAATTGCTTATACTAGTTCCGGACTAACTAATTTATTACCTTGGTTGGGACTAGTTCAGATATAGTTAAACAATGAAGTTGTTAAGGAAAAGAAAAGCTATTTTCAAATCTAAAAAATTAAAAAAAACCAGACTAGTAGCGGTATAACTACTTTGCAACTAGTTCAGGTATAGTTGGAAAATAAAAAAATTTCATTGTCTTCAAGATGCCAAATGTTTCTCGCAAAAAAAAATATGGTTTCAACTTCAATACCAATTTGAGATAATATGAGCTTTGTAACAGAGTTTTTCATGACTAGTTTGAAAATATGGTAAAAAAAATTATAGTTAAAAAATGAAGTTTATGAAAAATAATAAGTTTTTTCAAATATTAAAAAAAAAAAAAATCGGACTAGTATCGGAATAGTTACTTTGAAGCTAGTTTAGATATAGTTGGAAAATGCGGCATGTTTTGCAAAAAGAAACTGACTTCTTAACTCAAAAGCTAAATGTTAAAAAACTTCTGAAAATGCGAAGGAAAAAGAATGAAAGGAATATATGTGTGTACACCCACACAAAGAAACCTCCAAAAAATAATATTGCGAAATAAAAACTTTCCGCATAACTCTGCATTCACATTAAGCCAGCGAAAATGTGCTTTAACCCACATGTCATGTTAAGAACTCAACACTTCTCAAGGCCATTTGTCACACGACGCACCCACGCCGTTGCTGCTGCTGCTGAGCCCAGCACTTTAACAAGGTAATACCGTTACAGAGTCAAGGTTAAACGCATATACGCGTAAGCACATGACTTTGCATATAACTTAATCAAGTACATGGTAAAGTGGTGTATGTGAATGAGTATATGTCAGTATGCATGTGTGCAAAGCGCTAAACAAAAACTGAATAGCAATAATAGCAAGAAAAAAAGAGAAAGAAAACCGAAGCTTAAGAATGAAACAGTGCGATGATAGAGCCACGCAAGCCACAGAAAAAAAATAAAATAAAATAAAATAAAATATCCGGCTTTAATAATGGCGGCATAAAATATATATTTACATAAGTGACGACGAGCCACGGCCATGGCGCGATGGTCATTTGCGGAGTCAAACGCGCTAGCTGACTTTGACGGCATAAAGGCCAATGCCAGTTGTGGTTACAGGCAATATTTTTTAAATAGAAAAAAAAAAAAATTCTGAAAAAAAATAGAAAAGAAAAATTGCAAAAGCAAACTTAATTCAAGGCTTAGCAAATTATGTTAAGCAGCCGCTTTTGCTATCTACTCTGCGCAGCGCGAATTCTTTTGTCTCAAATATGTTACTCAAAAGGCATTTGCTGAGCATCAGATTTCCAGTATTAACTTTGCTTCTGTCTTTTGCGCTGTTGTTTATATAGTTTGTTTTTGTTTACCTTGATTTTTGTTCAATCGCATTGTTTTCTTCATCTTAATACAGGCAGCAGTGCGTATACGCAACATTTTGCCATTTTTTCTTTGCTTATACGCAGGCATTAGTAGTCATTATGTTGTCGTAGAGTTTAGACATATACATATACTCGTATAGGCTGATGCATTATGCGTGTTATGCTTACGTGCTGCTTGTGTCATACATACATACATACATATAGTTTTATAACTTACTTTGAAGTCTCATTTATGTATTTTTTTACTAACTTTTAACAGGATCTCTTCCTACATGCATTAGCTGCTTCACTTTGCTCACTTGTTTATATACACACATATTTGCCTGTTTACATGTTTATGCTTCGCTTTGTATCTGCGCTTTTATTATTCTCCTAAGCGCTTTTAAGTTAGTTGTTTGGAAATTTTATAATTATTATTCTTATGCCTTTCATCTATATCGCTCCCTCGGCTGTACTTTAATCGTTTAATCATGCAATTATGCTTACAATACAATTTTGGTTTTAGGCGGTTTTTTAAGACATTTTTGAGAATAAATATTTTCTTTTAAGCTGAAGTGAAGCAAATTTTGGAACATAGAAATCAAAATTAAAGTTTTTATTTATTTTTTTCACTTCAGTTCATTAAAAAATTTTCTCTTCTTAATGTTTTGCATGAAATTCCTTTTAGGGGTTAAGTAACTTTCAGTGGTTAAAAAGAAACGAATTTTCACAATTTTTTTTATATATACTTGGTAGGGACATAAATACTGTTACAACATTAAACAAACGCATTTTAATAGAAGAATTGAGCATACCACATAATTCCCATATGATTTATAAAATATAACATGTAAAGCGTTAGTCTGTATCGGGAATTCTAAATTGTATGAGTTTTCAACATGGAGTGGTCAGATAATGAAAGCCGTATCGCTGTTATACCGCTTTTTAGTGTGAAAGTAAAAAATTTGATATTTTCAAAACACTCCGTCCGCTCGGCATTAGTCGCATGTTCGTCTACCGGTGTATAAAATTGTTTGAGGAGACTGGGGATGTTAAAAACCGCCACCGGTCGGGCCGTCCACGCACAGTTCGAACGCCGCAAGTCATCAAAGCTGTCAAAACAGGAATTCTGCGAAATCCGCTCCGAAAACAGAAAATCACGGCCCGGGAGATGAATGTTTCGCAAAATTCCAAGAGTCGAATTATTAAAAAGACTTGGGACTTGGTGCTGTCAAACACCGTACTGGACATTTGTTGACTGCAGCTTTGAAAAAAAAAAAATAGGGTGCCCAGAAAAATCTTGTTTACCGATGAAAATTTTTTTACTGTGCAAGAAAAATTTAACAAACGAAATGATATGGTGTATGCACGGTCATCTAAGGAATAATCTGAACTGACAAAATGATAGGGTGTATGCACGGTCATCTAAGGATGCATCTGAAACTGATTCCTGGGTCATCACCCAGCTTCATTCATGGTTTAGTGGGGTGTCTCTTATGATGGGGTAACTGACTTGCATTTTTGCGAACAAAGGGTCAAAACATCGGGCAAAGTTTACCAAGAAACCGTTTTTGAAGCTGTTGTAAGACCACTTACCCATTCCTGTTCCAAAACCAAACATGGACTTTTCAGCAAGACTGCGCCGGCCCATAAAGCTAAAGCGACCCAAATCTGGCTCCAAAACAATTTACCAGCATTCATTTCCTCTGAAGAGTGGCCCTCTGGCAGTCCTGATTTGAACCCGCTGGATTACAAATTGTGGACAGTTTTAGAGGACATGGTATACCACAAAAGACACCCTACCATTGATTCTCTTAAGACATCTTTGATTCGTGCTGTGGCCATTTTCCCAATGGAGGAGGTGCGTGCGGCTATTGATGATTGGCCAGTCCGACTTAAGGCGTGCGTGAAGGCCAAAGGCGGGCATTTCGAATGAATAATACTTTTTTGCATACAATATATATCAATAAATATGTAAAAAAAAATTGGTTCAAAAACATTCATTATTTTTTATTTTATATCATAAAATGTGTGTAACATTATCTATGTCCCTACCAAGTACAATCACATATTTTATTCAAACAATTCGCCATATCAAAGATACATATTTAAACGATATTTTGTGAAATTTTTATTCAAAAATTCCGAAAACTCAGCCATTGGTACCTCATCTCCGTTGACGTCTCAAAAGATAATGCTATCGCTGTGGACAGTATAACTAATTATTTGTTCATCTAAGATCATAAAGCGAAAGACATTTCGTTAGTACATGGCTAAATCTCGTTATTGGACGAAAAAAAATTAAAATATGAATTTTTTACAGACTTAGAGCAAAAAAATTTATTTTTTTGATCAAATTTTTGCCATGCATTAGCCCGAAAAAATAGTTGTAATAAAAACAATCCTTCATTTAATGACTAGATAATAGCATTACAAAGATGTGTGCCGAATTTGAAAAAAATCGCCATATGATTTTTCGAGATATCGTGTCCACCGACTTAAAAAATAAAGTTTTGAGATAAACGCGTTTAAAGTTTCAAATTGACACAGACATGACCTGATGGGCGGAAATTCCTAAGGATCAATCTCTTAGAATTTACTCCGATCGATTTGAAATTTAAGGAGAATATTTTAAACATATTTTACAATTTAACAAGACACAAAAAAAAAAATCAATTTTTTTTTTTAATTTTCAAACCCTTAATATAATGTTTGAACCTTGACATTATATGTGAGACACTATATCCTTCAAATGACTGCCTCGATCCGTTTGAGATAATTTTCGATCATCCTTTGGTACATATTGGGCGGCATGTTAGCTATACCTTGACGAATATTGGTTTTTAAGTGCTCAAAATTTAAAGGTTTATCCACATAAATACGGTATTTTGGTTCAACTGTATCAAATCGCTAAGTTTTCCAAGTTGTGTTCTTTAATTGTAGGCAAAAAAAAGAAAAAAAAATCGGTTATCATACGACCACAACGCTCCGAATTGGCAATGACTGTCTGGCCGTTCTGGCAATTTTGCTTATTTATGTATGCACCGAGTGAGAAATGTGCCTTGTTGCTTAAGAAAATTTTGTTGGAAAAGTCGTTGTCCACTGCTTGCCATTCAAGCACTCACAACGTAACTACGGCGTCCTGAGCGGTCAGCTGGCTTCAGTTGTTGTGTGAGCTGAACTTTATATTCAGGTGTAAAGCACAAGAGCGAAATACGTCATAATGTGCCGTAAGAAAGTCCCAGCTCTTGAGAACGTCGCGGAATAGGCACATTCGGGTTTGCGGCTACACTTTCACTTACGGCAGCGATATTTGAGGTGTAACTAGCAAAACAATGATGTACAGTCCTTACAGTATCATTAAGCGTTGCAGTCTCTTCAAATTTTTCTAAAAGTATACCAATTGCTTGATTAGTTGGACGATTACTTGCTCCATAATCTCCTCTTAAAGCATGAAATGTGTTCGGGTTTGATTCATCACTTTTTGTAGTAGGTTTTAACAACTTTAGCGCGTTGTGTGGTTGTTAAGCGATCCATTTTCATAAATGCCTGATTCTCAACTAAATCAAAACATGTTTTCTTTGACTGCCAATGACAGATGTTAAAATTTAATTATAAATTGCACTCGGATTAAGTATTTAATATATCCTTTAACTTATCCCATTCATTTTCTTATTTATTATTATATTTTCATCTCCTGTCAATTCCATCCCTACGTTGTATGTTCTCTTTCTCAAAGTTCCCCTATGCTGAATTGCTTATGAGTGTTATCTGTTGTGATTTCACCTTATCAATGTCAAGTCCTTATGTTCTTTGAGGCATAACTGTGGGTGAGTATCTTGGCTGCTACAATATAGTTGTCTTCTCTTTCTGCTTTACTGAGTAAACACCGTTTACGCGATTATAGTCGAATTAACAACAGCGCGTCACTCGTTCATTCTCGTCGCTCTTTGACGCCGATTTGAAGTATCAAGTGAAATAAGTTCGCTCACCACTGAATCTTTCCTTTGCTAGCACCGGCGCGTGTATTGTATCGAATACTTTTAAAGCTGAAGCTGATCTAGCCAGCGAAGCAAGAGGGTCATATATCATATCTAACACTTTTCTATCGAAAACTCCTTAAGTCGACACATTGAATGCCCAGATCGTCTAACGCTTACTGCTTATATCAGGACGTGAATGATAAGCATTTTGAAGGGTTTGTTTTTGGTTTGTCCAGAGAGCAATTTTACTTTTCAATTGCCTACTCAGTCCAAAGTAGCACCTGTTGACAAGAATGCTTCTGCGTTCGAATTCAAGACTGACATTGTTGATGTTGTTGATGCTGGTTCCAATATATTCAAAATTATCTACACCTTCACACCAGTGACTTCACTTTCTTATTCACTTTGAAGCATGCAGAACTCAAGGCGTGGTTGTTAAGGCCAATAATCTGAATTTCATCGGCGCACGGCAGCAGCTGTACACTCTTATAGAAGACTGCACCTTCTTTGGTCACAACACCACCGCCTCTATCGGGATATAGTTGCGAATCAAGAGTACGTTGAAAACTTCGCTTTGACAGGGAAGCACATCAACCCGCTTGACAGCGTCTCATTCGTTGTTTCTCAGTATAAGTGATTTAAAATTGAGTTTTGGTGTGATTTTATTTTTTTTTTAAATTTAAAATACATACTTTTTGCTAAAAACTGAAAAGTTGGTCCTTACACTCTCTGATATTGTGTTTTTTTTTTCATTTTACCTCTTGGGCTTAAAAACTTTTCTCTATTTTTTCATTTTAAACCACAATTTATTACTACAATTGAGTCTTTATACAACTTTTACTTTCACTTTTCTTGTTAATTCTCGTTGTCCTTCCCATTTTTATTTACATTCATTTAATTTTCACAGTTGTCATTCGAAGTAAATTGGTAAAACCCATTTATGTCATTCTTTTTGTTTCCAACAACGGGCATTAAAATTGTGTCAGTAAACTTAAATAAATATTTTTCTTATTTCTTCTCTGCTACTTAACCGCTATATTTACAATGACAAATGCATCTCTTTATGTTAAACACTTAAGGTCAGTTGTACGAGTATGACACAGGCTGATATGCTGAAGAGTTTGCATACATTTATAAGGGTGTCTGAACAAGTACATGTATTTTGTAAGCTTTTGGATTAAAAATATTACGGCAAAATATACAAAATGACATCAGCTGTTAAAGCGGTGGGTGGGAAAACATTAAAAAATTGCAGCTTCTTATTGGGTCAGTCTCATTTTTCATGTGTATAAGTAAGTGTCACTTTTGGGAATTATAAATGTTGTAGAAAGGAAAAATATTTTATTTTTATACTTATTTTTAAGCACAAATGTAAAAGAAATGAGAAAAAAAGAGAAAAATAAAAAATAAAAGATATTTACATATATATTAAAAAAATTTAAAAATTAAAATAAAGAACAAAATTAAAAAAAAAATAAAATAAAATCAACAATAAAAAATAAATAAAAAAATAAAAAAGATTATTAATTAATATAAAATAATTTAATATAAAAAAAAAAAAAAAAAAAATACAAAACATAATAAAATAAAATAAATTCAATTAAAATAAAATAAAATATAAAAAATTAAAATAAAATCAAAAAATAAAATTATATAAAATAAAATAAAGTAAAATAAAATACAATAAATTAAAATAAAATAATATAATATCCAATAAAATAAAATCAAAAATTTAAATTATATAAAATAAAATAAATAATATAATAAAATAAAATAAAATAAACTCAAAAAATAAAATTATATAAAATAAAATAAAATAATATAAAATAAAATAAAATCAAATAATATAAAATCAAAAAATAAAATTATATAAAATAAAACAAATAATTTAATTTAATTAAAATAAAATAAAATCAAAAAATAAAATTATATAAAATACAATAAATGAAATAAATAATAATATACAATAAATCAAATAAAATCAAAAAATAAAATAATATAAAATAAGCTGAAGTAATTAAAGTGTAATAAAATAAAACCAAATAAAATAAAATCAAAAAATAATATTATATAAAATAAAATATTATAAAATAAAATAAAATAAAATACAATAAAATAAATTAAAATAGAATAAAATAAAATAAAATAAATTCAAATAAAATAAAATAAAATAAAATATAATAAAATTAAATAAAATAAAATAAATTAAAATAATATAAGAAAAAATATAATAAAATAAAATAAAGTAATAAAAAAAAATTAGATAAAAATAAAAAAAATATATAAATTAAAATAAAATCAAAATATTAAATTTTATAAAATAAAAAAATATAAATAATTGAAAATAAAATAAAATAAAGTAATTAAAATAAAATAAAATAAAATCAAATCAAATAAAATCAAAAAATAAAATAATATAAATTAAGACGAAGTAATTAAAGTGTAATAAAATAAAACCAAATAAAATAAAATCAAAAAATAATATTATATAAAGTAAAATAATATAAAATAAAATAAAATAAAATACAATAAAATAAATTAAAATAAAATAAAATAAAATAAAATAAATTAAACAAATTAAAATAAAATAAAATATAATAAAATGAAATAAAATAATATAAATTAAAATAAAATAAGATAAAATATAATAAAATTAAATAAAGTAATAAAAAAAACTATATATAAATTAAAATAAAATCAAAATATTAAATTATATAATATAAAAAAAATATAAATAAATGAAAATAAAATAAAATAAAGTAATTAAAATAAAATAAAATAAAGTCAAATAAAATAAAATCAAAAAATACAATTATATAAAATAAAATAAATAAAATAACTAAATTAAAATAAAATAAAATAAATTTACCAAAATAAAATAAAATAAAATACAATAAAATAAATAAAATAAAATAAAATAATATAAATTAAAATAAAATGGAATGAATAAGATAAAATATAAATAAAACACAATAATTTAGTAAAATAAAATAAAATACAATAAAAAATATGTAAAATGAAATCAAATAATATAAATCAAAATAAAACAAAGTAAAATAAAATAGAATGGAATAGAATAAAATAAAATATAAATAAAAGACAATTATTTAGTAAAATTAAAATAAAATAAATACAATAAAATAAAATACATTAAAAAAATATATAAATAAAATAAAATAATATAAATCAAAATAAAATGAAATAAAATAAAAAAGGTAAAATAAAATAAAATAAATAATAATAAATAAAATAAAATAAAATAAAATTAAATAAAATGAAATAAAATAAAAGAAATTGAAATAAATTAAAATAAAATAAAATAAATGAAATGAGATAAAAGCAAATAAAATAGAATAAAATAAAAGGAAATAATATAAAAAGAAAATGAAATAAAAAAAAAATAAAAAAATAAAATAAAATTAAATGAAATAAAATAAAAGAATTTAAAATAAAATAAAATAAATTAAAATAAAATTAACTAAAATAAAATAAAATAAAATAAATAATTATGAACATAAAATAAATTTAAATAAAACACAGACAACCTAAAACAAAATAAAATTAATTAAAATAAAATAAAAAAAAATAAGTTAAAAAAATAAAATTCAAAAATTAATAAAATGTATAAAAAAAAAATATAAAAAAGAAATAAAAAAAATTAAAAAAAAGGAAAAAAAAGAAATAAAACATTAAATTAAGTAAAAAAATAATAAAACAAAACAAACTAAAATGAAGAAAACATTAAAACAAACTAGAATAAAATAAAACAAAATTAAATAATTTGAAAGATAAAATTAAAATAAGATGGAAAAATGAAAAAAAAAATATATATATTATCAATATATATTATCAAGTAGGCTTTTCAAATAAAGCCTATTAACTTATATCAAAAAAGGCATTGCAGTTAATTTATTTAAAATCATTTAACGTTCGAACTCAAAAACATTTCATCATTGAATTTGGAACAAAAAAAAGGTACTCATCCACCCTGTCTATCTAGTTTCCCTCAAGCAAGTACCTTAATATGCAGTCTATGTCACTATAATTTCACTATAATTTCACATTTACGAATCTTAAACTACTCCTACGTTGATTTTTACCAGCGCCAAATTGAATTTAGCGTTTGACTGTTATACGAACTGCTCTCTTTGACACCCCCCGAGAAGCAGATACTACCCCATCGAAGCACACAATACTCAAGCACGTCTACAATCAGCCACTTAGTGAACCCAAATGAGATGGTGAAGTAGCGAAAACGAGAATTCACGCGCAAACGCCAAATAAACTTCAAATGTCAAATCGTTGATAAGAACACAAAATGGTTATATAACATACACATATATATGTATAAGTATGTATCATATGCTACTCCGTCGATGCGAGTGTATGTAGTAAAACAATTTCCAAGTTGATTCTATAACAACTGACATCGCTTAGCGTGGAATAAAAAGAAGAAAAGCAAATAGATAAATGACAAGTTTTGCAAAATCACTAAAATACTCACACGCACACAAACACATGCAAAAATGCAAACAACCAAAAAATTCCACTTTTCGGGGGGAAATTACAGCGTCGCTAACATGCTAAGAGCGGTGCTGCCGGAATCAAACCGCATTTGGCTTCACCGCGATTGCCATTAAACTATCACGCGGTTGAAATATTTTAGATTCTTGCACAGCGATATTTAGATAGACATATGTTTGTATGTACATATGTATTAATTCAACAGAAGGAGCAAATGCTTGGGCGGGTATTGAGTGTGATGATGTTCATTTTTGGCAATATGGGAAAAAAATGTTGAATTTAACTTCTTAATGACAAATATGTGATTACTTGCAAAACTTATAATAGAAAGTACAGCGATTCCGGATATAGATATGGAAATAATTTTGTGTGTATATTCGTGCAATACAAATTTTATTTAGCTAAGTGAATAGCAGTTAAATATCTTTTAACTAAGTAAATCGATTTCAATTCTTTTTTAAATATTTTATCAATGAAATAAAAAAAATTATATATATATATATATATTACTTAAATTATGTTTAACAGCAATGCAGAGCTAAAGCTCTAAAAAATTTTATTTCCCTATCGCACGTCTCTGTCTTTAAAGCACACAACTCTCCTTCTGGCTATATACACTAAAGTCGCGTATACGCACTGTACGCCCGCTCTTCGTTTATAAAATTTAATCATAATCAAAATTTAATGATATAAACCCTCCGGAGATCTGAAAATATTCCATAAATATAATTTTCGCTGAAAATTGTCGGCTTTAAGAGTAATTTATGCCTCCAAGCATAGTTTCTTCAAATATATGAGTATGTCTCCCTGCAGGCAATAAATGTATGTTTAGCGATTTTTGCAGCTGAGCAACAAGGAGAATTATAATTTCGAGTATGAAAATAGAAATTAATAATGTATAATATGGAGAAAAAAACACAAGACTATGCCTGTGACACCAGACAGAAGAGGGTGTGTTTACACACATCAATTTGGCGTCAGACATCTGAAGAAAAAAATAATAAATAACTCAGGAGGGGTAGAATAAACTGATGAGTAAAACTTCAAAGAAAAACATAAAATAACATACTTCAAGGAATATATGAATAAGGCGTAAATAAAATAAAATAATGTAAAATAAAATAAAATAAAACGAAATAAAATAAAATAAAATAAAATAAATTAAAATAAAATAAATAAAATAAATTAAAATAAAATAAATAAAATAAAATAAAATAAAACAGAATAAAATAAAATATAAAAAATTAATTACAATTAAAAAAATGAAAAAAATAAATAAATAAATTTGAAATGAAATAAAAAATAGTAATAAAAAAAATAAAATATAAAAAACAAAAAAAATAAAATAAAAAAATAAATAAAAATTAATTAAAAAAAAAAAATTCAAAAAAAAAAAATTAAAAAAACAGTAAAAGAATTTTTTTTTAAATAATGAGTACAATTAAATAAAATTAAATATGATTACAACGTAAAAAACAAAGTCTTATCGTATTGAATGCCTCTCCTATTCTGATCATATATCATTTCTATGAAATACGTGACTTAGCTAAAGCTAATATTCTATACAAATTCGCTCAGCTATAATTTCACAGACGCAGCTGGCTATTGCCAGTTGGTCGTGTCTAATAGCATTCTTATGTTTTGCTTATCGCTTAGAGCTATTAATTCATGCATTTATTGTACAAAGTAAAATAACTAGTGCCAACTGCTAAGCATACAAGCAATCTTTACCGTTATCTAGTTACCTCGTGCTATTATCACAGCAAATTTATTCTGATAACGTTCTACAGCCTGGATATTCATTACGAACCGGTGAATGTGTAACAGATGGTGCTATTTGTGCGCGTGTTTGTGTGTGTGTGTGTGTGTGAGTCTGCAGCGGATAAATGTAAAAGTATGAAAACTCATTTATTGCATTGTGTAGAAAAAAGAGCACAGAGAAATAACACCAGTTCACGGCACGTTGAGTGGGATAATTAGTATGAATTAGTAGGAAACCCAAGTATTCATTTATGCACACTCATACTTAGTTATGTGCAAGAGGTGCTAAGCAGTTGTGAAGGATAGCTTCTGGTGAAAGGTTGGCTTCAATTTTTCTGTTTAAATTAAAGCTATATTTTTGAAAATACGAGAATTTTTACAATTTCAATTTATGTATTTCATCTTTTTTATTATTTATTAGTTTAATTTAGAAATTGTGTTTTATTACATACGAATTTTTAATACATATTATTTTAGTTTGTCCTAATTGATATCACTTACGGGGTAAATGAAATGGTATTGGGTTAATTTATTGAAACTTTATTTTCTTTCTATTATTCGGCACAACTAACCGTCACCTTGAAGACGTTCAGAAAAAATATTGTTTTACTATGAGCTCTTGAAATTCCGTTATTTTATCTTGCTGTATCCTATTTTATATCATTTAATTTTTTTAATTTCATTTTATTCCATTTTATTTAATTTAATTTATTTTTATTGAATTAAACTAAATTTCATTTTATTTTGTTTTATTTGGTTTTCTTCAATTTTATTTATTTTTTGCTTTATTTTATTTTATTATACCTTTCATGTGCATGAAACGGCATATTAACTTTGGTGCAAAGTATGTAAGTGCCAAACGGAGAAGGGATAGACCAACCAAAATTTATACCGATCATATCAGAATCACGAGCCGAGTTGATGTCCATCTGTCCGTCAGTCCGTCTGCCTGTCTGTCCATCTGTATGTTTGAACGTAAAATAGTCCCTCAGTTTTTGAAATATTTTAACCAGATGCACTGATACTTTTAAACGATCATTTGTCGGAACCGGCCAGATCGGACCACTCTGACATATGGGCGACCGACTTTTCAGATTTGAAATTTTGGGTCATTAATCCGTCAAATTTGGTATCTTACGTAAATAAGTTAAAATCAATATTGGAATTGAAAAATTTGGGGGGAAATTTGGTTTTCTATATAACCGATTTGTTCAGATATTCAGCAGTTTGAAAGAAATTTGGTATGCACATGAAAGGTATAAAGATTTCGACACGGCCGAAGATTGCCCTTCTATTTGATTTTACTTTGTTGTTAAATATATTGTTTTATTAATTTTTTTATATATTATTTGTATTTTTTATTCCCTTTACCTTATTTTATTTAATTTTCTTTTATCTTATTCAATACTAATTTAATTTTAATTTTAATTAATTATTTATTTTATATATTTTATTTAACTTTTTTTTTATTACTTAATTTTAGTTTATGGTTATGGTCTTAACGGGGTATTCTGGTATAGAAATTAAAAAAAATCGATTTTTTAGGAATATGCCCCTAAAAGGATATCTCGAAATTAATTTAAATTATTTTAGGAGATATAGCTGTTTTGCTGACGCGTCGTCTAAACCGGCTCGGCCTTTGCGCGAAATTTTTTAAACGCGTTTTTTTCGAAAGGGCCTTTTTTCAAACGATAACCATGATTTCTCGAGTTTTACTCAATCTAATTACTTGAAATTTCTTCTTTGTAGACTTCTCTATCGCATGAACTAAACTCATCTCAACTCTAAATGTTAAAACTTACAAATTTTAAAATTTGGAAAACCAAAAAAAGTGTTAAAAAATAAGTTTTTTTTCAAACAGCTGCCATTTCGTGAATTTTTTTTTAACTATTCTCTTGCTCATACTATAGTGACATTGCTCTAGATTAGTGATCTTTTTTTTTTTGTTTTTCCTATTGCTAAAAGGGTTGGTATCGTAGTTATGGCGGCGCGCCAATATTTTTCGACCCCCAATCATCAGCTGTTAGTTTTATGAATCTTTGGAATTTGTTTAAATTTTTTTCTGTATTCTTGAAATATGAATAAATATTTTATCAAAAATTGGGCAATAAAATTGTTGATTGATTTCGAAAATTACCTTAATTCAAGCATCTCGACCCGAATATTCGCTAAACTTTTTTATTTTTTTATTTAGGTTCTGTTATTTGCTTTGCGTTACTTTATGATATTTTATTTAAAATTTTTTATTTTAGATTTCGTTATTTCCTTTTTCCAATTTTCTTCTTTTCTTTTTTGAAATTAAATTAATTTTACCTTATTTTATTTTCTTTTATTTTATTTTATTTTATTTTATTTTAATATATTTTATTTTATTTTATATCATTTTATTTTAATTTTATCTTTTTATTTTAATTTTTATTTTTATTTTATTTTACTTTTTTGTTTTATATTATTTTATTTTTTATTTATTTTTTATTTAATTATTTAAATTTTATTTTTTTTATTTTTTTATTTTTTTTATTTATTTATTTCCTTTTTTGTTTTATTTTATTTTATTTTATTAAATTTTATTTCTTTTTTTTCCTGTTTGCTCTACTTTATTTTATTTTTATTTTATTTTTATTTTTAATTTAATTTAATTTATTTTATTTTTATTTTTTCGTTTTATTTTATTTTACAATTTTATTTTGTTTCATTTTGTTTTAATTAATTTATTTTATATGATTTTATGTTATTTTATTTTACTTTTTTGTTTAATTTATTTTATTTTAATTTATTTATTTTTATTTTTTTTATTTTAGTTTTTAATATTATTTTATTTTATATTACCTTTTTCTTCTATTTTATTTTAATTTAGTTATTTTTTTGGTTTTATTTTAATTCGTTTTATTTTATTTTATTTTATTCTATTTTGTTTTAATTTTGATGATTTTATTTTATTTTATTATATATTTTTTAATTTTATTATATTTTATTTTATTTTATTTTATTTTATTTTTGTATTTTATTTTTTTAAATTTTTTTTATTTATTTTACTTTTAATTTTTTTTTATTTTTTTTTAAATTTATTTATTTTTAGTTTTATTATTTAATTTTATTTTATTTAGTTTTATTTTAATTTACTTTAGTTCTTTTTCATATTTTTTTAATATTATTTTATTTTATTTTATTTATATTTATTTAATTTGATTTTGTTTTCTTTTGCTCTATTTTTTATATTATATTATTTTATATCATTTATTTGATTTTTTTTTAATTTTTAACTTTTTATTTTTAATATTTTATTTTTATTTTATTTTTATTTTTACTTTTTTAAATTTAATTTTAATTTTTTGTTTTATTTTATGTTTATTTAATATTTTTTTATTTATTTAATTTATTTTAATTTTATTTAATTTTTATTTTTGAATTAATTTTTTTAATTTTATTAATCTTATTTTATTTTATTTTGCTTGGTTTTACATAATTTTTATTTATTTTATTTACTTTATATTATTTTATTTTATTTTATCTTATTTTATTTTATTTTATTTTATATTATTTAATTTATTTTACTTAAATTTTTTTATATTTTTTAATATAATTTAATTTTCTTTAATTTAATTTAATATTAATTTATTTTATTTTATTTTATTTTAGTTTAGTGTCTTTTATTTTGCTTTGTTTCATTTTGCTTTAGATTATTTTATTTTGTTTTAGTTTAATTTTATTTGATTTGATATTATTTTATTTGATATAATATTTTTATTTTTCTGTATTTATTCTCTTTTTTGCTTTGCTTTGTTTGAGTTTATTTTATGGCAATTTACATATTATATCATGGTTTAATCAATTTCAATCTCCAAGGCATTTCTAAAAATTTTGTCAATCTACTTTATATACTTGTATATATATATATATTATTATTATTATATATTTTTTAGAACATTATATACATATTTGTATATATATATTTGTAGAACAGTTATATTTATACTTCTTTGTAACATAACCTAAAATGTTATCGTTGATCCCTCAATGGAATTAAACAGTTTAATTTAACTAAACTCAAACAGCTCTACCGAAGCGTATCTAAGCTGAGCGACTTTGCTTGTTCTAATCCCCAATTTTATTTCTTTATTTCTACTATAATTTTTTTTTCTCCTTCGGCTACCACAAAAGTTTTCTACTTGCCAAGGCAACAGTGACATTAGAATATGGTTTTAGGCACAAAAAAGAAAAACAAAAAAAAAAAAAGAAAACAGAATGGAAAGACATTTTAAGAATGACAGAAAATAAGCCGAAATTTCCCACAATCTTATCTTGACTACACACTATCGATGTACATGTGGTTTACAATTTTGTACTGAAAATAGGCAAATTGGCCAATAGAGAGAAATAATACAGAACAAAACCTTGTGGTGGGAGAGAATGGGTTGCATGTATTAGGGATGTAGAAAATTTTGAATAATTTGCAAGGAAAATTTGAAAATAATCGCTTTTGGAACTAAATAAATTTTTTTTTTGAATTAATTTAAAAATATTTTACTGATTTTTATTTATATATGGAATCAAAAATTTTTTTTCTTCATTCCAAAACTTTTTTCAATACGTCACCAACTGCTTTACATAATAACAAGAACACCCTTCATGTTTGATTCGCTTCCATAGCTGCTTTTCTGTATCCAATTACAAGTGCTCCATATGCTTGAATTTCCATATTTTCTTTATACGGGGCGGGCAACAGCGTCTATGAGCAAAAAAGGAGGAAGAAGCGGCATTTTATTGACATTAAGCTCCGTTGCTTATCACTCTGCTGCCACATACAGTTAAATGATGACAATTACAATAAAAATTATCATAAATCAGAAAGCGTAGGTAGTGGAATGGCAAAAATGTATGAATAAAAAAGACACAATTTTACAATTTTTATTTGCAGACAAAATCGATTTGACGCACGAGCATAACTCCAAGCTGAATTATTTATTGCTTTTGGTTTTTCTTTTTTTTTTTTTTTGGTAAAATTTTTATTCTATTTTAGGCTGAGCGTCGGCAAATTTTGCGAAGTTTTAATAGCCATTTTTTGGATTTTCTGCTTTTTATAATATTTTCATGAGGCTTAAAATATGTCAACTGCGGTTTTGATTTACTTTTTTGGGTTATTAATTAAATTATTATTTTTTATGCACAAAGAAAAAAGGGGAATGACAGTAGGGTATTTAAAATTTACAACAGTATTACATTTGACACTTAAAGCTTTAACGAATTAATTTAATTTTTTTATCGCCCTTTTGGCAGCTTTTTGGCATAAAAATAGCTCTCAAATCTGATTTCCAAACAATACAAAATAAAAATAATTTCAAAATTTTTAAATATTTTTTTTAGTAAAATTTAATTTTTAAGATAAAAAAAATGGAATGTTTCTTGCAAAAAATATTTTTTTATTACAACTGCTTTGCCGCATTGCGCTTAATAAATTTAAATCAAAAAATACAAATAAAATCCTTTACATTTCTTAGCGTTTTCCTTTTGTGCCATTTTTTTTCATTTTATTTTTTGAATTTTTTTTTTCGAATATTTTTTTTTGCTTTTATTAATCAGCGTGTGAACCGAACTCTTCGGGGTGCTGTGGCTCACGAATTTGTTTTTGGTTTGACAAGTTTTGTTTTGTAAAGTGTCGTTTTTAATTGTTTTTAGGTTGTTGAATGTGGCACGTATTGTGGGTTATAAAAATAAGTGTTGTTGTAACTTTTTTCTCTCTAGAGGGTTGATAAAATGAGGTCAGAAACTTGCCATATCCCTTGTGTTTTTGCTAGAAAGCCTAATTTAAGCGGTTTGTCCTCGTGTTCTCGTGTTGAAAATATTAAAGTTCAAAGAAGAAATAATTTTTAATCATTTTTGGTTTGAATTTGTTTCAATTAATCTCTTCTCTTTCTCGGAGTGAGAAAATATTTGTGATTGGCTTGAAAGAAAAGTAGTTCTATCCTAGTTAATTGCCAAATAATTAATAATATTTTCATGATTGTAGTCAAATATTTGATAAATATATTTTATTAAATAAAAAATACAATACAAATTGGTTTTTTAAGAATATTTTTAATAAAAATTCATCAAAACTAATTATGGCTAAAATAAATTTTAAACTAAAACAGATCATATTCAAGTCAGATTAATTTCAGGGGCACGGAGAAAATTAAAAAACAAATCCTGTCTTGTATCAGAGATCTTTATTAGATAAACAAAAAATAGGTAGAGCTGAATGATATGCGTAAATTCTTTGTATTCATGTCCATTCATATTCATACACAAACAGTTGAATCTCATATTCAACCTTGAAGCTTAAGAAGCTGATCATACGAGGTGTATTTAAAGAAAAATGTGAAGGTTTTGCTCACTGTTTTCTTTGATTACAATGGTGCGGTGCAGCATGGGTTCCTGTCCAAAAGGTCGTACAGTTAGAAAGGAATGCTACAATGAAGTTATGCAACGCTTGCGTGAAGCAATACGGCTCAAACGATCGGATTTGTGGAAAATTGTGAATCGTGGATTCTGCATGACGATAATGCATCAGCTCACATATCAATTCTAATTTGTGATTTTTTTTTGGTCACAAAAAGGAAACGTAATCAAGCCTCAGCCACCGTTTTCACCAGATTTGGCTCCCTGCGAATTAAAAAACTAAAGAAGCCAATGAAAGGAAAGCATTTTGCCACAATTGATGAAATCAAGTCAGAATCTAAGAAAGAGCTGATGGCTATAGCGAAAAGTGCATTTCGAAGTACTTCGAGGATTGGAAAAAGCCTTGCCACAAGTGCATTATATCCGAGGGGGATTACTTTGAAAAGGACAAAATATATATGGATGAATAAATAAGTACTTTACAAAAAAATTCAAAATTCACCTCTTCCTTTGAACACACCTCGTATAAACTTCAAGAGTAGCATGCTAAAGCGAATTTAAGGATAAAATACAGTTAAGTGGATTAACAAAATCTCATTGTTCGTCATATACTCGTATGAGTACTATGCTAGGATGATTTAATTACTTAACTGCTTTTCCTTGTAATCTTGTAAAAACCACAGACACTGATTTCCTTGAATTTTTCAGCTCATAACTCTGCTATAATAATAAAAACTGAGAAAAAATTTAAGCTAAGAATTTACTGATTATTTTCAGAAAATAATTTTCCACAAAAAATAACTGAATTTAATTACTTTGAAAGACAAAGAAATTGGTTTTTTTAAATTTAATTTCGATACGAATTGAGTTTGAAAATATAAATGCGTTTGTATAAAATTTTTTCATTTTATTTTCAACTACATGTATGAGTTGTGAACACCCTGACGATTTTCTACCCGAAGTGTGAAGTCGATTATAATTTTACAAAATTTGAATACTAGGAAGTTGTGTGTGTGTATATTCGCTGCGCTGTGTTGGCTTATTGGTGGCTGATGTTCGATAGATTCAGATCACCATCCAAAATACTTTGTGAATAAGTATATTGAATTATCATATATTGAAAAAGGAATCATACCAATGACGTGTATTTTTGAGTTTGATGTATTCATACTGGCGGCAACTCACATTAAAAGGTCCAACATGGTTTCTGCGTATGAGCGGATAGCAGCAGTGGTACTCAACAGTATGTTACGCATTCATATTCAAAATTGTATGAATCACTGTAAATAGCGTGCGTTCAGATCTCTGGTTTGTACACCAGACGCCACCTATCTAAAGCGTACTTATCTCCTTGATTCCTACATGAATATGCTCCTCCGTACTTGAAACTTTCAGCTGGAAATCGGATGCTAAACGCATAGAAATCGATTCAGAATGAATTTTGCAAAATTTTTCTGACTGCTGAGCGCTGTGTACTTTCCTAGGTATCTAATTAGCATATCTATAAGTATTTTCAAATGTTTCTATGGTTTGATCCAAATTTTACTTGCCTTTTACATACGGCTTCAAAATCAATATATTTTGTTCGTTTAAACTTATTTATTTTTAATCTTCATTGAACTTACCTGTAAAGAAAACAAAAGAATTTAATAGTTAATAATTTGCAAATTTAATTAATAAATTATTTTTAAAAAAATATTTAAACTTTCTATTTATTAATGTTGATACCTTTCGTCTACATGAAAGGGTGTATTAATTTTAGCCCGAAGTATGAACTAACAGAAGGAGAATAAAGATATCGGATATAGTTTAATGAAATATCGACACACAAAAATCCGAAATAAAAACCCAAAATCCCGATATACAAAATCCCGAAACCAATTATCTGTACACAACTCATTATCTGGACTTATTTTTCGGACATAACCGAATCCCAATAAAATATAAACAAGCCAGGACATAATCCAATACCACCAAAGATACAGAAAAAATTAAAAAATTCGCGTTTTTTAAAGATATTTTTATACTTCGTTTTCCCTATTTCCTTCCACTCAAAAATTATGCCTAAAAGATACCATGTATTGCAAGTAAATATGCTGACCAACTTACCAAGAATAAAATATTTTTTAAGTTGCAGAAATTAAAAATTTTGCATTAAATTTTTTTTGTTTTCAAAACGATCATTAGAAAATGATGTCACTTTCTTTGAGAATTCTTTGAAAAATTTAAAAGTGCTATTCTCGTAGAAGAATTTTTAAAATATTTGGCTCGGCAGTTGTGTTTAGTAAAAAAACTTTTTCCTCCTAAGCCATTTAACACGTTCCACTAGGAGGTGCCCTAAAAAAATTTTAGATCCATTTGTTTGAAATGCATCGAGGTGCACACTACAACTAAAAGGAGAAGCTCGGCTAAAAATCGCCTCAGTGCTTATAAAGTAACAATGGCATATTTATAAGGGGTTCTCCATTTAAGGGTTTCGAAAGTGCAGGGTTGTATTTTGACATCTGTCGAACTCAACCGTCAAACCAAAAATGTTTTGTTTTAGTTAAAAAACAGGCATTTATGAAAATGGATCGTTCCCGAACCGCACAACTCGTTAAAATTGTTGAAACCTACCCACAAAATTGGTGAATCAATCGTGACCATGTTTCGTGCTTTAAGAGGAGATTATGGAGCACAGATATGCCTAGGCACATTTCTCACTCGGTAGATATGTACATAAGCAGAGTTGTCGTATTTGAGGCTCCTGGAATCCTCAAATAATTGCCATTGGTGCCATTGCACTAAAAAAAAAAAAAAAACTTACTGTCTGTATGATTTTCGGCCCGGAGGTATGATTGGACCTTACTTCTTTGAAAACGATAACGGCGAGACTGTCACTATTAATTGGGAGCCTTTTGGCCTGCAACCGAATAACACGCCTTGGAAAATATGTGGTTCAAACAAAATGGACCCACATGCCACACATCACGAGCGAATATGATTGTACTGCGAAAAAAATTTCCCGGCTACGTAATCTCTTGTCTTGGTTTGATACTGTACGATTTGACAACGGTGTACGGCTACTCGAAAGGTCGTGTTTATGCAGATAAACCTTTAACTTCTGAGCACTTGAAAACCAAAATTCGTCAAGTTATGGCTGAGACACCGCCGAGTATATGCAAAAAGTGGTCAAAAATTACCTCAAACGGATTGAAGTTTGCAAAAGTTTAAGAGGTGGCCGTTGACGTCTCAGATTGTCCATCCGTTGAGTCCAATTTTTGATGACTTCTTCGAGCATTTCAACTGGTAACTGGCGAATGACAGGCGTGATGTTTTGCTCCCAGGTCTGAATCGAATCGAGATCGCATAGACTTTAGACTTTACATATCCCCACAGGAAAAAATCTAACGGTGTGATATCATATAATCTTGGTGGCCAATCGACCGGCCCAAAATGTGAAATTATCTGTTCACCGAAGTGTTCTCTCAATAAATCTATTGATAGATGCGATGTGTGGGAAGTGGCGTTGTCTTGTTGAAAGCAAATGTCGCGGAGATCACGAGCTTCAATTTCAGGCATCAAATAGTTAATTATCATGGCGCGTTGACGGTCGCCATTGACGGTCACGTTGTCACCGGCATCATTTTTGAAGAAATATGGACCGATGATTCCACCGTCTTACAACTCACACCAAACCGTTGTTTTTTTTAGATGAATCCCTTCAGGTTGCTCTTCGTCCCAAATGCGGCAATTGTGCTTGTTTACATACCCATTGAGCCATAAATAGGCCTCATCGCGTCTCATCAAAATTTGGCTCGAAAACGTCGGATCTTCTTAGAACTTTTCAAGAGCCCACAGAGCGAAGCGATATCGCTTAGGTAGGTCGAGCGGCTTCAGTACTTGAACAAGCTGTACTTTGTACGCTTTCAATTTAAGATGTCGACGTAAAATCGCCAAGTCGTTCCATACGTTAGTCCAAGTTAATACGAACGGCGCCGAATCGACTCTCCACGGTTTTCGTGTACATTCCCAGCTACGGTCGCTATTCACCTATTGTTCACTGCGTGCTGGACGTGGTTTATTCGGTCGAATATTATCCAATAATAAGTGCTGGGTCTTAAGATGGGTGATCGGGTTGCGAATAGTATGCTCAGTAGGCCGATTATGTTGACCATAAGTTGAGCGAAGCGCGAGAAACACATTCTTTACAAAACGTGAATTTTCGGAATAAAGTTGAATGATTTGTAAACGTTGTTCCGGCGTAAGTCTTTCCATGATGAAATGCCAAACAATGCTGAACAAAAATGACTTGACAGCTTAGCACGACTCACGCGTGATCTGTCAAAAAAAGGCAATTGAAAACAGTACCTCTATTTGGATCACCCTTTATTTTGTCTGGTCGTGATTTAGATATTTTTTATATAGGTTAACTTTTTTGAGTTTGAGTTAAATGCCAACGAGAATGGCAATGTCAGTTTGAAACTACAACAATAGGATCACAAGTACAAAATGCCAATAAATAGTATTGTCCACAAAAAAAAAAAGGTTCTCAGCGTAAATGCTGTTTGCAAGCGAAGAGCAAATGAAACTAGAAAGAGCGGCAAGAGATATCAGGAAAAAAGTGGTAGAATTTACAAAAAGGTCAATAAAATAAAGAATGTCAAAACGCTTTTCGAAAGCTAAATAAATATGTGAAAAATATTATAGGAGTTTCAAAGAGCTTTTTTTTATTATTATTGTATACACGTAGAAGCAACTACGTTTTGTATTTTTTGGTTGTTGTAAAAATCTTTTACCAGTTTTAATAGTTGTAGTGAATTTAATTCCAATTTAATTTGAACACAATTCTCTTACTTTTTATAAACAAAATTTTCAGTGGCATGGATTTTTGGGTCAAATAAAAAAATATATATAGCGATAAGCTTTTAATGCGCTTTAAAGCCTACACAGTAATATATTTACGACAAGAAAAAAGCTGTGGAGTTAGTCAAGTTGAGAGCAGTTTTTATAAATCTGGCCATTTGAAACATTACATATATATATATTTTAAACCGGAAACATTGCTGATATTTTTCATAAATGCATTTGGTCTGTACAAATTAGTTTCGCCCGTCAAAAGCAACAACTTTTTCAAATATCTCCGGTAATTTTCTAAAACCCTCTAAAAAAAATGAGTCCCCTGTGACCTCAATCAATCAAATTATTGAGACATTCTTCGACGCTTTCTTCGAAAAACCCGAGCCACTGACCCTCAAATCGTTTTGCAGCCGTCGAGAAAGCCAGTAGTCGCAGAGAGTTAAGTCTTGAGAATACGGCGAATGGGGTAAGATCTCCAATTCCAGGTAGTTTTTGGCCATTACAGCCAGGTTGGACCTATTGTTCTAATGTGGCAAAATCACTTGGTCATGCCTTTCGAACGTTTCTGGCCGTTTTTCGAGCAATCTAGAGTTCATTGGAGCATGAATTGTAGTAGATAACTAGTTTAGTTTGCGTTTGGAATGGATGTCGATCCAGTAAACATTTCTTCTAATTTAAGGAGAAAATCGAAACTACTTGCAAATGTTGTACAGGTGGAGCCTTCTTTTAAAACCGGACCGAAATAATTTGTACACCTAACAACAGGTTAATTGAAAAGTCCCCGGATTACCATAGTAAAACACTTTTTGCTCAAAAATCATTTTTTTCCACACCATAGTTCCCTTCAAGGGTGATACATTGATTATAGCGATTCTCGAACTTTTCAATACCATTTTTGTGGTACAATTTGTCGTTTGGTTCAAAACAAGTCTCAAAGGTAGGCTCACACCTCTCCATTCGATGAAAATTTCTTCCCAGTGAGCATTCTTTTTAGAACTGAGAACATAAAATAGGCGCTGAGGGCCATATCTGGAGAATACGTTGGATGCAGAATCAATTTGAAGCCCGCACAGAGCTTGCTCATAGCCAAATATTCGTGAATGATATGATGTACACACGTTCAGTTAACACCTTGAGAGTGCTTGATATTTTATTAAATTTCAATTTACGGTCATTCAAAATTATTTTCTGGATGTTTTTGATGTTTTCGTCGTCGGTAACAAGCTCTTTTGGGCGTCCACTGCTTTCACCGCCTTCGGTACTCATTTTACCACGTCGAAACTTAACATACCAATCCTTGATGGTTGATTTTCCTGTGCCAGTGTCTGGAAACTCGTCATCAAACCAAGTTTTTGCTTCAACTGTATTTTTTCCCTTCACAAAGTAATATTTTATAAACACACGAAATTCTCTTTTTATCCTTTTTTTCACAATAGCAAAAGTTATTTCACTTAAAATCACTATAATTCACCAACTAATGGACCGACAGCCCGACAAATTTATACACGCGTGCTTTGAAGGTTAGGGCTAACTAAAAACCGTATGAATTTAGTGCTAGCAGAGCCATCTATTTGTCAGGCCCCGGATTTTCTAATGGATCTGTTATGTATTTTAACTTATGACATTTTTCTGGCAAAAAAAAATTAAAAATTCGCCAAATTTAGTAAAATTGAATATTATCGTGGGCAAAATAAAAATTTTAGTCAGATTTAATATGGAAAAGCAGTATGTGTGTACATATATCACGACTATCTTTAATGAGTTTTTATTACATAGTTAGTGTCAGCGAAATAAATTTTTTTTGGCTAAATTTTTTCTTTTTTTTTTTTGGATAATAAAAACTTTCTTAAAGAATTTAGAGAATTTTTTATACCTAACCTCCTTCAGGACAAAGTAAAGGTTTATATGGAGGATGAGAAAGAAGGCTTTCGGAGATAAAAATTGAAAATCTGTGCTTGTCTAAAGATTCAGAGAAATGTTTTTTTTTTTTAAACGGCCAAGTAATAGAGTCGACGACATACATATGTGCTTTTATTCGCTGAGTGGCCAATTTTCACATAAATCAAACATAAAACGCTAGCGTACATACACTCAAATGTATATGGAATGTATGTGCGAGTATGCCAGCAGGCATACGCATAAATTTCACATCGAATGCCACTAGTTTATTACCATCTTTTATTGGCTCATATAAATTGCACATGAAAGCCTGCTGAAAGCGACTCTTTTTTGCCATTGCCACATTTAACGGTCTTTTCCCTTTTGTTTTGATAAAGTATCCTTTTTCATAATTTTTGTTTTTGTTTTTTTTTACTTTCCTTTTATTGGGCTTATACATTTTTTGCTCTCCACACTATTCATAACCACCAAAACAAAACCTGCGTCAAAAGTTACACTCCATTAGTTTCCGGGCATTATAAGGGTATGCTTACGCCTGGGAATTGACAGTTGTACGTTTGGATTTTATGCGTATATGTGAATGTACGTAAGTGTGTTTGTGTGGGCGAATTTTACAAGCATATTATCATCATATTTATTCAACATTTGACACGAAGGCGTGAAGCGAAATGTGCTTTTGGAGCAACAATTTGTAAATTTTGTTAAAGAAAAAAAAAAAAAAAAGAAAAAAAAAAATTGTGAAAGGTTGAGTATGACTTTATGGGTTGTGCTGCATTTGCAGATAAGCAAGAGTTGAAGTTTGTGAGCATAGTGTATTATATACGAGGCTGATTGGATAAGTCAGTCACTTTTCTAATAAAATATAATTTTCTCTAGAAAAAAAGCGTTTGATTTTTCAACATAATCTCCTTTAAGCTCTTCAGTCCAACGTTCTTTCAATTTTTTTATACCCTCCAAATAATAGGTTTTTCTAATGCTCTCAAATGAGGACCTCTTTATTTCACCCGAAACTCTTATTGTCCAGCCTTTTCTACAGATTTTGGTAGAAGAAATAGTCGCAGAAGAATAAATCTGGAGAATATGCTCGATAGGATAGCAGTTATGAATTTTAGCCGTGGTGACTACAAACGTCTGCATCCGTGCATTGTCCTGATGCAACGAACAGCAATTTTTACATCAAATGTTATCGTTTCTGCTTCAAATCAATATCGAATCTGTGTCCAAAAGCGTTCTCTACTCTCTGCTTTTTCATGTCCCAATATTCATGTAAAATGTGATGTAGCCGCTCAGTTGAGATGCCTACAGCCTCAGCCAACTCACATACTTCTATTATCCGATCCGGTCATATACGAATCCATAGCTTTTATAGAAGATTTCTGGCGTGACGACCTCTTTTGGGCGACCTGAACTTTCTGCATCACTTGTACTTTTCTAAAAAAAAAATTGTTTCCGTTCCCTGAAACATTTTTCTCTTTGGAAGCATATAGAAAGTATCCCTGAGGTGTTCGCTAGTAGTCTACCACCATTGATACGCTCCATCTTCCCTAGTATTCTTCTTTCATCTTCTTTTGGTGAATTTGGTGAAATTTTTCATCATGCCCATCATCCTACCTCCCTCTGCAAAATTTTGTGGAAAGTTGTCCGGACAGTTGGTCGAATTTATTTTAAGTCGATAGAGTTAGGACTTGAAGCCGTAGTTGGCACTGTTAAACACTCGGCTTTTGCGGCGCCAGCGCCTAATATCTGGCCTAAAGAAAACAGCTCCAACTCTTTCCTTTGAGTGGACTGAACTGTGTAATATTAAGAAATTGACGCGGTTTCCAACTCTTGGAGGTGACAAATTCCTTCATCATTCCCGTACCCATTTTTATTTACCACTTAACTTTTTAAAAATTTGTAATTTTCACAAACCAACAGCCACTACAGCTTTCAAGTGGCTTGTAGTTAAGACATCACTTCAGTTGAATAAATATTTTTTTTTTGTAATGCCGTTTCAATTGAAGTGGTTGACAAACAGGACTCAAAACTATATCCATAAACCAATTGAATATATAAGCCACGGTGAAGGTAGTTTTTAAATAAATAAAAATATAGATATGTATGTAAATGGTGAGCCAAGTACAGGTCTTTTTTTCAATAGGCTATTTTTGATTCAAGCTGTCACGTTATTTTTGTTCATCATGGCATTTCATCATGGCCTGAACAACGTTTACAAATCATTCAACTTTATTACGAAAATTCACGTTCTGTAAAGAATGTGTTTTGCGCGCTTCGCTCAACTTATGGTGAACATAATCGGCCTATTGAGCGTTTTATTCACAATATCATCACTCATCTTCATTATTATAAAATTCATTATTATAAAATTTTCGACCGAATAGACCACGTCCCACACGCAGTGAAGAAAATGTAGCACCCGTAGACGAGATTGTACACGAAGACCGTGGAGTGTCGATTCGGCGCCATTCGCAGCAATTTGAACTGACGTATGGAACAACTTGGAGCATTTTGTGTCGAGATGTTCAATTAAAAGCGTACAAAATACAGCTTGTGCAAGAACTGTAGCCGTTCGACCCTCCCAAGCGACGTCGCTTCACTCTGTGGGCTCTTGAAAAGTTCCAAGAGGATCCGACGTTTTCGAGCCAAAATCTAAAAAAAACAACGATTTGGTGTGGGTTGTAAGACGGTGGAATCATCGGTCCATATTTCTTCAATAATGATGCCAGTGTGAAAGTAACCGTCAATGGCGACCGTTATCGCGCCATAATAACTGACTATTTGATGTCTGAAATTGAAGCTCGCGATCTTTGCGACATTTGGCTTCAAATAGACGGCGCCACTTCCCACACATCGCATCAATCGCAATGGATTTATTGAGGGAACACTTCGGTGAGCAGATGTGCCGGTCGATTGGCCACCACGATCGTGTGATATCACATTGTTAGACCTTTTCCTGTCTCCTCTTCTTCTTTTTCTGCTTCGGCGTAGGTACCGCTTACGCCATTATAGCTTCATCAACAATATAGCGCTACTCGATTATTTTCGTTGATGTTTGGCGCCATTTAGAAATACTAAGTGATACCATATCATTCGAACGGAGTGGAGGTCTTCTTCTTTTCTCTGCTTCCACCAGCGGGTACTTCATCGAATACTTTAAAGGCTGGAGCGCTTTCATCCATTCGGAAGATATGATCTAGCCAGCGTAGTCGCTGTATCTTGATTCGCTGAACTATGTAAATGTCGTCGTATAGCTTGTACAGCTCATCGTTCTATCGTCTGTGGTATTCGCCATTGCCAACGCTCAAAGGACCATAAATCTTCCGCAAAACTTTTCTTCCGAAAACTCCTAACGCCCAAGGAGCAACTTGTAGAGTTTGATGATGATTCGTCGAGATAGGACTTCACTTTTCCTACTCAGTTCAAAGTAGCACCTGTTGGCAAGATCGATTCTGCGTTGGATTTCAAGGCCGACATTGTTGGTGTTATTAATGCTGGTTCCCTGATAAAAGAAATTATCTACGACTTTGAAGTTGTGACTGTCAACAGTGACGTGGGAGCCAAGTTAAGAGTGCGATGACTGTTTATTTGATAACAGGAGATATTTCGTTTTGCCCTTATTCATTGCCAGACCCATTCGCTTCGCTTCTTTGTCTACTCTGGAGAACGTAGACATTACGGTGGGGTTGTTATGACAATTATATCAATATCATCGGCATACGCCAACAATTGTACACTCTTGTAGAAGATTGTACCTGTCTCACAGGTAAATTTTAAGTTCTCGAAGGAGTCATCGAAAATTTGACTCAACGGGTAGACCATCTGAGACTTAGCCACGGCCAACATTTGAAAGAGATAATCTTCAAAAAATAAATGCCAAAAAGTGTTCTTTCGAATGATAATAAAAATTCCCAATGAAATTTGAATTTTCTGTGTTTTTTTCTTTAAAAAAGTAGGTAACCTCGAAATGGATCACCCTTTATATAAAAATCAGTTAATTAAACAATTATTATGCAGCCTGCCAAGTGTTAATTCAGTATTGTGAATTTTATAGTTTCTAATTTATATAAATAAGAAATTAAATTTAAAAGTGACTAAAAATTTTTACTCTAAAAACAAAATTTAGAAAAAATAAATAAATAAAAATAAATAAACAGAAATAAAAATAGTAATTAAAATTAAAAGAAAATATTAAAAAATAAATAAATAATCTTAACTACCAAATTTATGAGACAGGGAACACTTGAGGCTGCGAAAATCAATATCTATCTATATAATTTGATTTTTTTTACAATGCATATTTGCTCATAATATTTATTTTTAACTAAAATTTTGCGGTTGCACAAATATTGAAATATTCAAAATTTCCCATATAATATGAAAAAGAATTTCAAAAGCATTAAATAAATTTTAATGACCAAAATGTAATTGAATTCAAACAGAGCAATTTGCAAATTGAGCAAAATACAAGCGAAATTGCTAGTTTACATTTACTTAAATCATATTCAGCCATATGCTATTATATTGTTGATATTTGAAAAATAAATTTTTTTTTTAATATTTTTTATTTATTGTTTTTTTCTCTAAATTAGCTCGAAATTGCCAGCAAGCAATTTCTGCATATTTACATATGCATAAAGGCCACTATAAATGGCCGAAAATCTATCATTTCCATAACGATGCCACAAATTTTTCAACACTTCATGTGTAAAATCACACTACAAGAACCTTACATATACATACATACACATGCAAACACAAACATGAAAACACATTTCTCTCTATAGCATTCTGGAAATAAATTGAAAAACAATTCTATTACAAATTCAACAGTGCAAAATATTGTTTCTTTTGTTTTCAATTATTTTTCTCAATTTTTTTTTTCTAATTTCACACAGCAAATCTGCAAATCGATTTGAAACTAATATTCTTGTATATCGCCAGCTTAGTGTTGCTTACAAATATAATATGCCATTTTATGAAATTTATAAAAAAAAAAAAAAAATTTAAAAATTGTTTACATTTGCTATGCGCGTAAAAATTTCTCGAGCACCCACACACACATATATATATCTACACCATGCATACATCCTTACGTAGCGAAGCAGGAAAACCCATCATATCTAAAATACGCATTTGCTCGCTGCTGCCTGCCCAATAGCCATTGCTTTCAACATAGAGTTATAAAATATGAAATTGCGATTGGTAATAAATATTGTATGGTCGCTTTGAAAACGTGCAAGAATGCTGCGCTCTTGCCTCTAAGGCTAAGGCCAGGATAAATTTCTAAAGTAATGGAATGTGCAATGAGGGAATGTGTTTGGTGAGGAAAAAATGTCAGCAATGCATAAATATGGCAATGTGGAAGGAATGCTTTTCAGGATAAAAATAAGTATAAAAAAAATAGAAGCAAAAAGAAGAAGAAGCATATTCCTAAAATGATAACTTTTCTTAAGTTTTAGATTGAATTTTTAATCAATTTAAAATCTTAAATTTTACTGAGTAAAAAATTAATTTTTTTTGCACCGGTTAACGGTTACTTACATTAAAAAACCATGTTTTTACAAACTGATTTTCTAAATTATAATTTATTTAATAACAACACTAAAAAAATAAAAATAAAATACCAAATACTTATTGCTCAAAAAACCGAATTTAAAAAACTGGTTTTTACAGTACCAGGTTTGTAGTTTAATTTTTTTAATAACTATAATTTTTGGTGTAATAATGAGGTGTAAATCATTTGAATATTTAATCTCTACTGTGTTTAAATTTCAAATTAAAGTTTTTTAAAACTTTTACGCACCAACAACCGGGTACTTCTATAAAGAAACGTGTTCTTAAAAGCCGATTTTCTAAAATTATTATTAATTGCTGAAACAGCACTAAAAAGAAAAAATATTCTGTACCTCTTATTTGATATTCAAAAAAATAAAGTAAAATAAAAAATTAAAAACAAAATAATAAAATTTAAAAAAACTGTATTTAGCAGTAATCGATTTTGAAAATTTTGTATGCAATAAAATGTTAGTTAAACATCTACTGAGATTAAATTTCAAAAAAAAAAATTATTTTAAATTTGTTTCTGTACCGATTACTTAGTATTCAAAAAAGTATCGGGTTTTGCAGCAATCGATTTTTATATCATTATTTTTAAGCGTTCAACCTCTACTGAGCTTAAATTTCAAACCTAAATATTTTTTGTACCGGATTTTTTGTTACTGCTTACTGTAATTAATTTTTTTTCCAAAAATCAAATTGCATTAAAAATTGCAGTAATAATATACCTTAAAACAATTTTCTACAATAATATAGTACAAAAATTTTAAAGGTTTAATTTCTACTGTGGTTAAGACTCAAATTGCAACTTTCCAATTTTTTTGTACTGACTTTTGATTACTTGTACTTACTATATAGGCAAGTTTTTTAAAAGACAATTTTATATTATTATTAACTGCTAGAAATAAGTGATCTAAAACGGCAAAAAAAGGAAAAAATATACCGGTTACTCCAAAAAAAAAAACAATTAATGGTTACTTAAAAAAAAGAGGTGTCTAAACTATTTATGATGCTTAATCTCTATGAAGTTTAAATCTCAAATTAAAGTTTTGAAATTTTTTTAAATCGGTTGCTCTGCTCTGGATGTTTAAAATTTGAATTTTTACCTCTGATCACATTTTTCGCTTTACAGTAATTTAAAACAACAAAACAATTTTTTATTCAATTTTTTTTTGGAACTGGTTACCGGTTACTTATTAGGAAACGCGAATTCAAAATTTTTTTAAATTATTATTTGCACTAATTAAAAATTTGCGCAAGAAACCAAGAATTTAAATGTTTTTGTACCAACTACTGATTATTTAAAAAAAACTAGTTTCATAAAATCCATTTTTTACAGCAATCTAGTTTTTTCAACAAACATTCACTGACAAAATTTTTAGTTTTTTGATTGAATTTTTTCCGAAAATAATTTTTTTTGTCGTAAATATAATTAAACTGGATTTTTTAAACCGGTTACTGGTTACATATATATAAAACCGGATTTTTAGAAATGAAATTTTTATCTATGGGCATATTTTTCGCTTTACCGTATTTAACTTTTTGTACCGGTTACCGG